>PVJL010018779.1:0-15196 GCA_004026885.1 Lyroderma lyra | reverse complement strand
CCACCTCGAATGACCCCATTTAATGGCAACCAATTGAAAAACTTACCAATTTACAAAATTTTATTAATTTAATAGAAGATAAAACATTATAAATTGAAGCTTTCATTTTTCAAGAAGACTAAAAGCCATTCAGAAACCTAAGTCATGCATTGAAAGAGTAAGAACATTTAAAAAAAAATGATGAACAGGAAACTGTCTTAGGTCGGAAGTTTGCGGTTCCTGTGAACAGGTGCCACTGAGAGCATCCTGCTGAGCTGCTGCCTGATAAGGACTGTACATCCTGTCTTCTCTGCATCACTTTGCATCTAGCTCACATTACTTCATTTCCTTTGGGGGATCTTCCCCGGATCCTCCATATAAGGTCAAGAGAGGAGAACTGTATTGATCAATTTTGATGTACTGCGTGGCTTCTTCCTAATTTGTCCATGCACTAATTTCTCTAAGCTTCAGTTTTCTTAACTATCATATGTTAATGATCATTTCTGTCCTGTGAATATTCCTTAATTTTTGCTGTGTTATTTATGAAATAAGTCATAAAATATCCTTGAAAGAGTTCAAAGGGATGTATTATTGTCATGTGCGTTTTATGAAGAGATTGAAGAGTTGATTTGCACTAGTTTTGTTTCTCCAGTTCTCTTTCTGTGTTTCTTTGCTTTAGGGAACTGAATCCATCAGGGCTGACCACACAAGAACTTTGTTTCTATATTTAGATGAATAAGGGACAATTGAAAAACTCTTTGACCCCAAAATCTCTCCCACACCGCATCCTAACCCTCTACACTTTGCTTTGTCCTATTTGCTGTATCACATTAGCGATATCTTTCTTTCATTTAACAAGTATTGATTAGTAATATGAGCATATAAATTATTGTACTTAGGGAGACACTCTTGCAAGTGAAATGATAAGCTTTTAGTAATTGTGTCAGGACAACAGGTGTCAATCAGGGTTGTGTTAGACAACACCTATTCATTGTTTACTCCTTTACAAGAATCAAAGTTGATTGCTTTCTCAAATCTAAAAGTTTCTTAACCTTAAAAAAATAACTATGGCAGGGAAGAAATAATTAATGATCAGCTTATTCATTTTGCAATAAAGTTTAGGCTATTATAGAGGACTTGAATTGCATGAGGTCAGTGGACCTAGGCAGCCTACTGATAACATTTATTTCTGAGAATTTGGTTGATTTTTATGTTTGCACTGGCTGCTTACTCCCACCTACACAAATGCTGATCTCAACAAAATACTTTGGCAGCTCCCATAAAGACAGATAGAGAAAAATGATTTAGGAGTAAAGATAACAAAGTTTGATCAATGTGATAATGTTTAAAGATATTTTCTTACAGTATGATTTTTAGATATTTTTCCATGCCCCAAGGGCATAGATAATATATATTACACATAACATATTATGTAGCATGTACAAGCATGGGTTTATAAATATATATAATATAGTAGACTCTCAGTTCATCGGCACCCATGGGGATTGGTAGATGCTGGACAAGTGTAAGTAGACTCTCCATTAACTGGAACTCAAATAATCAGTGCTCTCAAGCAACTAGCAAAATAAGATAGGCTGGTTGCTTGAGTTCCAGTTAACTGGGAGTCTACTGTATTTATCTTGAGTTCCAGGTAATGAAGAGTCTACTGTATTTATCCACTTGATTGGAGCTGAAGAAGCATAAAGCATGAGCACATAAGCAAGTATCTTAGTGTTGTGAAAGCTGTTAGCAATAGTTATAAGAGATAGCAGCTTCTTCTGTTTCCTAGATAGGCAAGAGCCATGCTATATCATATCAGAAATTACCCTGTGACTTCTCAGTTTTATTTTTTAAATCAAATGAGGAACTTTCCCTTTCCGTGACTTGTATCAAACTGATATTTCTTTCTATATCATTAAATACCTAAGGTATACCAATTACTGTGGTAGAAAACTAATTTTCTAATAGATGATCTTTTCTTTACAAAAAACTTAAAAGTTGGACACTAATATTTTCATTTGACAGATAAAGCCAACACACACTGGAGCTGTGAAAGTTTCCCAAAGCTGCACAGTCAAGAAATGCTTGAGTCAATAGTCATGTACATTCTTTCATGTATCCACCCAAAAACTAGTTGTTGAATGCCTATGTTCTAGAACTTATTACAGGTACTAGAGGTTCATTGTTGAATAAGATGGCTGTTCCCACTCTTAAAGATCTTATTTTCTAGTTTGGGAAATAAATAAATAATTATTATTTTTAAAACTATGTATGGGTGTATGTATGTGTACACACACACACACACACACACACACACACACACAATATATGAACTTCAAGGCTCCCAATGATAATATGTCTGTAAATAAAAGAGGAGAGTGAGGTAATAAATTGTGACTAATGGGAAGTAATTTATAAGGTAGTCACAGAAGGTCTGGTGAGGTGGTACATGTGAGCTAAATATAAATGAGAAGAAAGCTATGAAAAATCTGAAAGCAGTGAGAACAAAAGCAAGAAAACATCTTATAAAATTTTTTAAAAGCTTAGCTTTTTCAGAAAACAGAATGAAGGTCAACATAGCTGGCCTATATGGCATAGAGGGATGATTATCTATCTGTGAAATCTATACTATTTTTATTATGTTAACCTGCCTAACTGTTCTGCAATATGCAAACTTCAATGCTAGTTGGTGTCCAGCTAAGAAAATTAGATTTTCATGCTTACATGGGTAAAGTATATTAGTACATGGTATAACTGGTTCATGATTTCTGTCAGTCCAACAAATTATTGCAAAGTCCTGCTATGCATGTAGAAATGACACATGGCAAGGGTTATCAGTGTGTGCATATTCTCTCTCTCTTTTTTTTATACCTCACAGACTTGAAAGAGTTCAAATAATGCTGTAGATTTATAACCATGATAATATTATCTCATGCATAATATTATCTCATGCATTCTTCACAACATGGTGTGCAAAATTAGTGTCAGAGTGTAGGTATCAACCCAGATCTCCCAACTCTTAAAGGATAAATAAACACTTAAAAGAACTAAGTTGCATTAACCCAAGGATATTAACAAAAGCATCAGCTCTTCCTTAAGTACTAGCTTATTCCTCCTTCATTATTCATCAGCAATAGTCAAGTGTGCGCTTAGTATCCAGTGACAGTTTAACATCATATTTCTGAGCTTTACCATCCCACCTGCCTCTCCCAGTGGCACTCTGTATTTTGGCACTTGCATGTTTGTATGTATATTCTTTCATTAACTCACATGTGTTCATTTATCTGCTCATTCATCAAGTTTTTACTGAGTATAAACTAGATTCCAGTTACTATATCAGGTGTTAGAGACAGAAGGGACAAGTCAGAAAAAAAACCTTGCCCCTAAGCAGCTTATAGTTTAGTAAGAAGAGTAGATGATAAGCAATGACATAATATCAGATATGGACAAGTGAGGTAGAGAAAGATAAAAGCATGTGGAGGCACAGAGTATGAGGTTCTATCTTACATATAAAAGACAAAGGAAGACTTCTCTGGGCAGATGACAGTTGAACAGGGAGTAAATTGAATTAAAGGGAGAACAAGACATGTGAGTAGATGGAGGAAGAACATTTTAGAGAAAAGACGAAGACCCTATGTGGGAGTATGCTTGATATTTTTGTGGAATAGCAAAGAGGTTACTGTTGGAGAAGTGGCTACTAGGGAAAATGGGAGGAGAGGTAGCCAGGGGCCAGATCACGGACCTTGTCAACTATAAGAAGGTCTTTGGATTTTATGGTAAGTTCGGTAAGAAGCGTTTGAGCGTGAAACAGGGGTGGAGTTGAACCTCTCATCAAAATGATGTGACTTCCTTATAAAACAAAACTTTGAGCTGCTATTTGGAAAACATACTAGGAAATTAACTGAAAAATAGAAAGGAAACAAAGAAAGCCTTAGAAACAACATGTATCTCTACATATCTTAGGTAAACAAATAAATGTGACAACTTACCTGTAACAGAGGACAATTTACAATACAGCTAACCATAATATTTTCACAAAGGCTTAATTCTGAAAACAGAGTGTCTTTACTCTAAGGAAATGATACTAATGATAAATTTTTTTTGCCAAGATTATTTACCGGAGTGGTATTTTGATCACCTCCTTAAATCCTCATACATTCTGCATTAACTTTACATTAAGCCTAATAATTTATCTGGGTGATACCCATACCATGGCAATATACTTATAACAAAATACTTATAGTAATTATATGCTATGCCAAATATCTTAAACTTCAGAGATATATAAAAATTATTCCAGCAGACAGAGGAAAAAATAGCAGAAGAAGATACTACTGAGGGGAAATAAGAATGATCTAAATGACAGTAAAATATGACAAAAAATTAACCAGAGATAAATGAAACAGATAATTCAAGATAAACAATTTTAGAACATAGAAAGGAAGTTTCAGACCACAAGGTTTCTATTTCCTGCCTTAAAGCAGCTACTTACTAAATGATACCTTTAAGAAAAAAGCTAGTCCCCAAGGAATAAATGAATGACAGACTTCTGAAAGCCAATTTATAGCTTCCTAGGAAAACACTTCAACACTACAGAAAGAACTATGAGGACAGAGATCTTAAAACTCTCATTCAACTATAAATCTTCTAGCCTCAAACAATGTCAGGTTTATAGTGGATAATCAATAATGCTTAGTAAATGAATAAATGAATGAATGAATGAATGGGATTTCAGGGAACTATTACTCTCTAAATTATTTTCATCTCAAAGATAGGCACCTGTAACTTTTAATTCTTTACCGAGACATGCTGTCTCCTAAGCTACTTTTGTTTTCTACAAATTTAAGGAAGGATGTCACAGATTCTGGGAAAATCCCACCTGTCTCTTCTTGCTACACCTACATTTGTGAGAAAGCATATTTCAGACAGCAGGGAAAACCCATAGCTCACCACAACAACACATTGTAACTTGTCTGGGCCACTGGAGCATAAATTAAAGAGAACTGGAGTAGTTGAGGGATTGGACAGCAAGAGGAAGTGGGTGGAGACAACATAACTGACTATATAAATGCTGAGATACCTCAGAGGCTCAAACACTGACAAGAGCTCCTACCAAGACTTCCACTGTAGATTGGCTTGGCCTGAAGTTAACCAGAGATTCTTGACTAAAATAAAGATGAATTCTGAAGATTGTTCCCTAACAGAGAACAGCTCCTTGCATTTGGAAAGAGGACAGCAAAGTAAGTCAGATCTCATTTTTATATACGGGTAATTACTATCTATCTATATAGATGATGTATAACAGTACTTAGAAAAGAAAAGAGACTTTGTCTTTTGAAGAACTTAGTTACATTCTATTTCAGTCACAATAAAGGAGAAAATGGGAAGAACTTTCTTTATATATGAGAAGATAGAATTCCTGAGACTAGAGGACAACACAAGGGTGAATTTCAGAAGATCTTCAAAGATGGGTTTCTTTGTTTCAGTTTATACTACCTGAATTTTTCAGATTAATTAGAAAACTCTCTGTACTAACACAGTGCACTCTCTATCGTTTTTCCATACCCCAGGAATAATTGCCTTTCTTTACAAAACTTCTGTTTTCCACATAAACAATGACATTCTTGATTGCCTTCACCTTGAATCTTCAGGTGCTTTCTGTGTGTCTCATCTTGGATTCTCATGACAGCATCTTCCAGTTGCTGGAGATAAAGGTTTCCAATCTTTGAGAGATGAGACATATAAGCATCTGAACATATACAGTGTCCAACAATAATTTATCAGAACATCATGAAAGAATTTTTGAAAGTGACATCTTCTGATCCTGGATTCTTACGGACTCTTTTCCTCCATTTCATCCTTCTCTCACCTTTTCAATCACTGGCTTCAAATTCTACATGAATCAGACATTTTTCTTCCCTTTATTTTTTCCATCAAAATATGGTATTAGCTATATACTTCTTCCTCTCTTCTATTTGTTTATTCTGTCCATGGACCTATTCTATTTCTTATTACCAGAAAATTTCCATTGTTGTTCTACAACTGTGAGGCTTTCTTGATTTTTTTCTTCATCCCTCTTCCTCTTTAATTACTGAGGTAACCCCAAACCTAGCACGTAGGAAGTAGTGTTCATTTGTAAGCAAAGCTATCCAATGAAAGAGGAATGTGCAATAAACAGCAGAGCTGAAACAATCTAGAGAAGGCATTGTTTTCTGAGCGTGTGCCAACTAGACTTCTTTGCATCAGAAAAGCTTTGATTACCTTCAATAAACCCACCTGTCACTTAAGAACACAAAATTAATCATGAATAACAAAGTGCAACCCACACAAATTTTTGATAACTAGGTAATGATAACTCTATGGCCCAGATGAAATGCTAAAAAGGAAAACAACTATAATAATAAAACAACTCAATAAAGAGAGGGCATCATTGAAAGAAGGACTTAATTCAGGCATTCTTAACTTTTCCTTAGATCATCCCAGTTTTTTGTTGAATGTTTAGTTTACGCTGCTCTTGTTCTTGCTTCTTTAGTATGGACCATCAATAGACATCACCCTTAGGTAGCTCAGTGTGTAATGATGAGTTTATTTTTAATGTCTCCATTAATGAAGACCCATAATCAGAGCAGAAGTATACTATTGGAGGAGTGTTTTGTCACTTAGGTGATAAATCAAACTGAGTAGCATTTGCCCTCACTAATAGATATAAAGTGTAATCTGAGAATCATCTCCGCAGTTCATCCATTGGATAACGAATGGGTGATGTCAGCCAACAGACTGCCTGCAGGCGTTGGTGTCCGTGAGCTATTGGGATGAATTAGTACTGGCTCAGGGATGAGAGCTGTTGCTGCATTGAGTCTAAGCAGCATGATGAGAAGTGAAACCAGACAAAGCTCTGAACTTGCTACCCTACCTACCAAGAGCTTTTTCCGGTGACAGTGTTATCAGTGAAAAAGGGAAGATTTGCTTTAAGAAGCTGAAGAAAAAGAACTCTATAGGAGTGAAGTAAAGACATCTCTTGAAAAACCTAATTGCAAATCTATGCTGGGAAATACAACCCCCAGAAGAAGCAAAAGCTGATGTTGAAATCCAACACATGGTAAATTACAATGAAAGAGAGCAACATCTCTTTGCTTAGTTTAACTTTAGAGAAGTGTTTTAAAACAAAACACATGCTTTTAAAGTATGTGCTTTTAATTATGAAAGTCATCAATACTGAAAAACAAGATATTTTGCCTTTTGAGACTTTTTATGGTAAATTTTAATATCATTGAAGTCACAATTTTAAATTTCACTGTTTGAGAACATAATAGGGAACTGCATATTTCTTGTGAGACCAAATTTACATAGTTATTTTTTTTTTAATTACTGGGTAGAAGTCCCTTGCATGGATATAGTATAATGTGTTTATCCATTTTCCTATTGATGGGCATTTGGGTTATTTCTAGGATTTGGGTTTTAATAATAAAGCTGTTATGAGCATTCTTATACAAGGCATTTTGAAGACACAGTTTCTTTTCTTTTGAGAAAATACATAGGAGTACAATTGCTGGATTATAGGGCAGGTGTATATTTAATTGTTTAAGAAGTAGTTTTCTAAAGAATTTTTTCATTTTACTCTCCCATCAGTAATACATGGAAATTTTAATTGCTTCACATCTGGTGTTATTAATCTTTCTTTTTTTTTATTTTCAGCCATGCTAGTTGTGGATATGTATATATCAATTCAGTATGTTTATTACCCTATCCACATTTATCCCCATTTACATTATCTCTTTTAGACAGTAACTACAGAGAGGTTAAGGAATTGTGCCTAGGATTTTTTTATGTCTTCTAAAATAATCAGATATTTAATAAATGTGATAAAATATTGTGATAAAACAGTAAAATTATTATATACTTAGAATGTTCATAGTTACTAAGTACATATATTAGGCAGAGATTTTATCATCTCATTATTATGCCTGGATTATTTCATTAATATCCAAATTCACTCAAAAACTGGGAAAAATTAACATACAAATGTCATAGAAGAAGATAGGAAAACACATTACTTTTTAAAATCATAGGGCCCTAAGAGAATCTCAGCCGTCCCTATTTTACTTCTATGGTCAGCCTGAATTCATCATCCACTTTCTTTCTTCAGGTAATTCTGCCAGCCCTCACTTTGCAACACATCATGAAGGGTCCCTTCAAGTTCCTATTCCATGTGCTGTCGTGAATGTGGTCATTATCACCATCTTAATCATAGCTCTCATTGCTTTATCAGGTAGGTCTGCACTTGAGAATTCATTCAGTCTCTGTTGTAAGCATTCGTGCCCAGCTGAAATCAACAGGAATTACTTGGTGAAATTAATCAGAAATTCTGATTATCAGGATCATTTCATAGATAGTACATTGCCGATTATCTAAAACTACCAAATGTAATGACATGTTCCTTAGATGATTAATATAACACTTTTTTTAGTTTTCTAGAGCCTCTTTATATGTTTTAAAACCATCTATGATTTATACATTACTGTGGGAGAAAATTACACTTGAGCAGATGTTTAAAAGTGGAATAAAAGGGGCTATTTAGATTCTACATAAATTGACATTTCATTTGTAAGAAAAGTGGGCTTCAATATTCATTGTTGATAGAAAAAAATAATATCTAAGCCATAGATGAATCAGAACTTGGTCACTCTTTTGTATTTTATCTCAAAGAATGGTGGTTATGGATAATTTAAGAATATATCTAGAAGCTCCCAGAGGTCAATTATCATATGATATTCAAAACACACAGCTATACCAAAAATCATTTGTGTCTTTAACAAACATGAAATTTCATAATCTCCTGAAACATCTCAAGCCATCAATCTTTCTGTATTCTGAATTACTTCCCTGCAAAGTATTCTCTTTGTCTCTCAATACAGTGTTTTATCTACAGCATCTTCAAATTCCTCCATCTCTGCATTCAGATTCAACACCTTACTTACAATTTATAATGCACATTACCCTTTCTAGTCAAAGGCTATTTTCAAGATTTTTCTATTTTCCTACCACTTTGTAACATATGGCTCCAGAGCCACCCTCTTTTTCCTTGTACAGTGATGATTAGGCATAGTGAGAGATCAGATAAGATGAGAGCCTGTCTTCTTACTCATCTCAGAATTTGCCTTTTTGCCTTTCATTCTCTACTTTATCACCAAGTACAGGACAGCACCCCCTGAATGAGGTTTGCATGCTATGGGTATTTAGGTTTGCTGTAGTTGTTGTTGTTGTCGTTACTAAAACAAACCATTTTTCTGTTCACAGTGGGTCAATACAATTGTCCACCTCAATATATGCCCTCAGAACCACCAAATCACCATGTTTCTTCATGCCCAGATGATTGGATTGGATACCAGAGAAAATGCTACTTTGTTTCCAACCTAACAAGGAACTGGACCTTGGCCCAAAACTCTTGCTTTCAACATGATGCTACTCTTGCTCTCATTGATTCTGAGAAGGACATGGTAAGATATTATTCAAAAATGATTTCATAAAATATTGCTATTTTATTTTCTATAGCTATTTCCTTCTGTTTTCTTCTAAGCAAACACATTGTACCTGTTGCCCATGTAAAAAATTTAGTCACAGGAAGCCATATGATTAGTCAAAATGAAGGTTCAACTTAGTCTTATAAATTTGATCTGAATTACTTAGTTTCAAAGACCAAGAATCCAAATGAGTCGATCCTAGATAGAACTAATAAATAATCAGCTTAGCTATCACGCCTCAGATGCAACTTTTGAGAAATTGCTTTTGAAGATTTATTATATACTTAACCAGAGGGCTTGTTTAACAGGCATCTCCTTTGTGCTTTCTTCAAGATATTTTTAAAACGATATGTGGGTAGAGCTGAACACTGGATTGGGCTGAAAAAAGAAGCTGAACAGACATGGAAATGGTTGAATGGCAAAGAATTTAATAACTGGTAAGTTTCAAGCTGTCTCTTTATCCTTCCCTGGCTAGCAAGTCAGGGAAGCCATTTTCCTTTTCTCCCTGTCAAAGCTCTGATCTGTAAGTAGGTTGTGCACTTTATTGGCACAACTTTGTCTCTGTATATTTATACTCTTTTGAATTCTTTAAAGAAAGAGTTTCATATCATTTTGTTCTTTTTATCTATTTGGAATTCATACAAGTGCTTCTAACAATTTAATCTCAACAAATTTTTGTTTGAATAATACACTCTGTTAGAAATAGTCCAGGAAAAATTATGATGATGCAAAGAAAATATGACATTTCCAACCTCATATTTATGCTTTACTCATCAGCTACTTTTTGGAAAATAATTTCCTCTTACTCTTTCCCAGTTCTCATCACCACAAAGATAAAGAGAAATATTATCTTGTCTTTTTTTTTAAGAACAATATTTTCATACCTAAGAAGAGACTTACATGGACCTGAGAGAATTATTGCCCCAGAATTTAAGATTATTTTAATTGCCTGCAATTAAATTACATTTTAATGTTTAAAGGATAGTTTATAAGTTTAGTGTTGATTTTTGTCATCTGAAAATACAGAGTTAAATAAATTTCTAGCTATCTAAATGGTTTTATTATAATTATTGATACAGAGAATAAATTCAAATCTCTAGAAAAGGAATTCTTAGCATGTGTCTTACGCTATCACATTCACAGATGAGCTTCAAGGACCATAAACTCCTAAAATTGCTGAATGTGTATACTTTCTTGGAATTGTTTCTTGGAGGGCTTGCAAACTCTAAAATGACCAAGAGTCACTCGAGTCTCTGGTGGCATGCCAACCAAATAAATGGAGCTCTTTATCTTTGACTTTGTGCCTTCCTTGTATCTACTCTTTCTTTCAATCAATCCTTGTCTACTGTCTCTCCAGATTAGTCTATGGTCATTTGACTGGTAGAACCGCCTCAGGCATTTCTACTCAAGAAAAAATGACAAAGACCACTACTACCACAAAGTTTATTCTCATGTAACTAAACAGAAATGATAAAATGAAAATAATTCTTAGTTTCTTTATTGTTTGACAGGTTTAATCTCACAGGACCTGAGAACTGTGCCTCCCTGAGTAGTACGAAGGTCAGCAGGACAGAATGTGGAAAGAATTTGCACTGGATATGTAGCAAACCCTTCAAATAATGAGGAATCATATTGGATTATGGAGTATTATAACATGGAACTCATGGAAATTTATATCAATGGACACTGTTTTATGGTCAGACACTTTTCATAAAGACGTTGTGAATGAACTTTGTGTTGTTTTGGAAACCTTCCAAACAAGACTGTGGGGGAAAAAGGGAGAGAAATTCCAGGAATATCTGCGTTATGGAATACCCCTGTCGTGAGCTGAAAACATCACAGGCTGACTAATAATTATGTCCAGGAATAACAAGAATGACTTTGAACTTTTTGAATGCACTTTATACTTTTTCAAATTCAGAAATAATGAAATAGCTAGGTTTAAAGTTATTTATTGTTGAATGACTACAATTATCGTCTTTCATGCATTTGCACTATTTGTAGGTGTTAGATGGGGATATTAAAAACTGAATGTAAACAAACAGAATTATAACTGATAACACCGGTATTTAGTCCAAAAGCATTTTTTTTTTAACTCAGAGAACATTTGTAAGTGGACAAGTGCTTCTAAAACTAAGCTTTGTAATATTTTTCTCTTTTTGGAGACATTTTACTGGCTACTTTGTCATTTTTCCCCCAGAAAAATGAGATAACTATGTATTTATGTCATTGTCTTTTTTTTTTAACTTCTTCAACATAGACTTGTCTTTTTCAATGGTACATAATTCATTGCCTTTAAAACCTTATACACAGTGTTTTTAAGAAGAAAAAGAAAAAAACAAAAATATGGGGAATATTTGTAAAACAGATGTGTTGGAAAGTGTGCAATATATAATGTAGCATTCCTCATTAGAAAAAATTCTGTACTGTTCAAACCTAGAATAATAATGTAAGTCTTATGTGATTATAAATCTATTCCTCTCCTAAACAGTTCTATCACATGCAGTACTTCATGTGAAGTATTTTTTAGTGCAATAAAATGTTTGTTTGTTTGTCTTTTGTATTCAGTGCAATTATAAGCTGTTTTTATGTATGTTAAAATAAAAGCATCAACAAAATGATTTCTAAGAAATCATCATTCCTTTAAAATACACTAAAAATTATGTCATACTAAAAATCAAAAAAGAGAATATTAAAACACTTTTTAAAAATTTATCTATCATAAACCCTTAGCTGATTTCTACTTTTCAAATTGTTTTCATGTGCGTGTTTCCAAAAGGGCCATATTGGTTTTTCTGCATAATAGCAGATGCTCAGCAAATACGGAGAGAATTTTATGTCATTTAAAATGTTTTTTTTTCTCTATTATTTTTTGCTTCTTTATTGTTTGTCACCTTCATACTGAAGAGCCACAGAAAAATTAGGAGACATCTAAAATCATTTTGTGAGGACCTATTTATGATCTCGTCCTCTCTCCAGTAAGAGGACAATTGGTCTTTATGACTGATGCTCTGAAAGCATCTTATTCAATTCAGAAATGCTATACATACTTTAGTTATTTACATACAATAATTTTTAAGTAGAAATGAGGTATTATATAGTTTTCATCATACATTTCAGTCAAGAAGAAAATCTATACTTTCAAAATTATTCTGAATGTAGTTTGCAATATTCTCCTTCCCTGAAAGTTGGAAATGTATGCTCTATGTGGTATCTCTAAACTTTTATCACTAGTATGGCATATTAAACAGAAATGTGGATTACAGGCACTGTTTAGTGATAAATAATACAGTATTTTTTTTATCTCAGCGTCTCTTAGTTCTCACAGCTGTAAAATAAAACAAATGGCCTCCAAGCTATAATATACTGTCATTAATAACCACCATATACTCCTGAGTGATGTTAAAAAACAATGTCTTGTGATTCGTGTACTATGAAATGTATAAGTGAAAAGTGTTTCTATTATGAGCTAGAGCAAGGGAAAAATATTGTCTGAGTTTTATCACTATCACTCACTAGCTGACTAGCTGTTTCTTAGAAATACTAGTTAGGAATTTAGACAAAAGTAGCTAGAAAGCAATTTAGTTAATACAAGAAAAGGGACTTAGAACAGTACTTGGCATAAAGAAGACTCCAGAGATGTATTAAATTTTAGTGATGATTGTTATAAATGGGAACACCATGTCGTGGACTTTCCAGTATTTGCAAAACAGCAGCATTTCTACATTGCATCTCTATGTCTACATAGCATATCTTATTTATTTATTTTTAAGGGGTTTTTAAAAAATTTATTCAGTGAGTGATTATTAAGCAGCTACTACTGTGGTGGACAATAAGGTTAAAACACTAAGAAAACTTGGCATAATAACTAGCCTTGTGAAATTTATATTTTATTTTAAAAATAAACAGTAAAGCAAGCAATTATATTATAGTGGTGACAAAGCCTATGGTAGGAAAACTGTAAGGTGCTGGTCAAGTACATTACAGATACATGATGTTGTTTGCTTTGTACTCAAACTTTTAGCTATTTTCTAAAATGTTAAATTAATAGTCTCTATTTACCTTGGATAATTATGTGATGAAGATAATTATTGCTACCTGTATTTTATTTTGCTTTTCAACATAATTTCAATTCCTTTCTCAGGAAGGGGGAATAATACTTCACCTGCTTATTGCACAGAATTATAAGAATGCAATAAAGTTAAAAGTATTTTTAAAAGGATAAAGTACCATTAAAATGTTGTACACTGCAGTCAATCTTCAATTGACTCAAAATTTTTATAATGTGAGTATAAAAATAATTTTTCTAAGCATGTTCTCCATTTTCACAATATTGATTAGATTTTTTTATTGTTAAATTTGTTGGGGTGACATTGATTAGTAAAAATTACATAGGTTCCAGATGTACAATTCTACAATATATCATTTCTGTTTAATATGTCGTCTATGTTGTGTTATGTGTTCACCACCCAGGGTCATTTCTCTTTCCATCAGCATATATTTGAGACCCTGTCCCTTCTCTTCCACCCTCCTCCCCACATACCCTCAGATAACCACTAACCACTAAACTATTCATTGTGTCCATGAGTTTTTGCTTCTTTGCTGCTTTCAGCTTTGTGTTCCACAAGTGAGTGAAATCATATGGTTCTTGGTTTTTTTCTGTCTGGCTTATTTTGCTTTGCATGATGGCCTCAAGGTCCATTCACGTTGTCATAAATGGCCTTATTTTATCTTTTCTTATGGCTGAGTAATATTCCATTGTGTATATGTACCACAGCTTCTTTACCCAGTGGCCAAATCATAGAAACAGCCAAAGCGTCCTTTTTGATAGACGATTCACTGGATTTTTACACATGAAAATATATCATAACTGAAATTAAATTTCTGGAGAAAATGTTGGAAAGTATATGACCAAAAATACTGCTGGTGATGATGTAAATTAGTTTAGTTCAATGTTTGGAAAACAGTTAAAAATATTTACCAGGAGGTTCCCTGGTGGTGTAGTGGCTAGACTCAACGCCGTGGCCTGGGTTCAATTCCCAGCCAGGGAACCACCAAAAAAAAAGTTAAAAAATTTACCAAAAACCTTACAAAGATTCATACCTGTTCTTTGATGTGACAATGTTGCAGGAGGATGTGAATTTTAAAGGAAGAGCGTGAATGTGTAAGCCCTGGTCATAAAAATGTGTATCAAAGGGCTCGTTTTAGGAGTGATAAGCCAGAAGCCACTTAAGTGTCTAAAACTAAGGATTTAGTTAAGTAAATATGATTCTACTACCTGATGGCATAATATGACAACTTCAAAAAATAGTAACAAAGAAGAGTGTTTATGTAGATGGGAGCATACTTTTATTTTGTTAAGACAGTTAAAATAATATATACAAATTGATTCCATCCCATAAAAATCAAATATATGTTTTGTGTTTCTATATGCTGAGAGAAATACTACAAAAGTAAACACAATGGTATCCTCTAAGTAATAGGAGTATGGGTAATATTTATTTTCTTTATGTTTCTCTGTAGTTTAAAAATATTCCATAATAGTTATTTTTCTCTTAATAAGAAAAACTTTTATTTTAAATAAACCTAAATATAGGATCATTAAAAGAAATAATTATATAATTTAAAGTACAATTTTACTTTTTAGTAATCAGTTACAAATACTTAAAATGAGTTTGCTTCAAGAATGCCTTCTA
>PVJL010018778.1:0-15207 GCA_004026885.1 Lyroderma lyra | reverse complement strand
ACTAAGCTCAGCTAAACTTGGTTCCTGCTAGCACCCTCAAGTTTTTTGTATTAACTCTTTTGCTGTCTAATCACTATCATCTGCCCAAATTCACAGTTCCTTCTGGAGAACATGTGGGACACATAAAAGCAATCACTATGCTGGATTTCATTTAACATCTAACTTTATTTCAACTTTCAAATTTAATTAAAACCTGGCAATGTTACTGTGAAGAATCAAATTTCAATAAAATAAGTGTGTCATCCTTTAGAATTTTCCTAAGAAAACGCAAGAGAATAATCAAGATTTACCAAAAAGCAAAGGACTAACAGAACTTTGAGTAGAATAGAAGTGTTAAGTTAAACAAGTGTTTTGAATTATCACTTTCACTAAAGGACAATCGTTTGCGTGAGTGGTATCTATCACTTCGGCTTCCCTGGGCCACATAGGAAATAGAATCCTCTTGGGTAACACATAGAATACACTAATACTAACAATAGCTCATAAGATATAACAAAAAAAAAACCCCACAAGTTGTTACCTTTTAAGTATTTGTATTGGGCTATATTCAAAGCCATTCTGGGCCACAGGTTGGTCAGGCCTGCCTTATATGAAGCTCGTTGGATATTTTACTTCTAAAACATTGGAGAAATTTTTAAAATTCATTTTTATTATTAGACTTATTGGGGTGACATCATTAGCAAGGTTAACATAGGTTTCATGCATACAATTCTACAGTGCATTGTCAACTTATTGTGCAATAAGTTCACCACCCAGTGTGAGTTCTCTTTCCAACACGTTATAATAAACTTCCCCTCCATCCTCCCACACTCCCTCCACTTTTTCCCCTCTCTAACCCACTCATTCCCAAATAAACATTGAACTATATATTATGTCCATGGGTTGTTTGTTTGTTTTTTCATTTCTTATCTCTTTGTTCCTTTCAGTTTTGTATTCCGCATATGAGTGAAATCATACAGTTCTTTGTATTTTCCTTCTGACCTATTTCACCAAGTATGATGATCTTCAGGTTCATTCATTTTGTTGCAAATGACACTATTTTATCGTTTCTTAGAGCTGAGTAATATTCCATTCTGTGTATGTACCACAGCGTCGTTATCCAGTCATGTGTCGCAGGGCACTTTGTTTGTTTCCATATTATGTCCACTGTGAACAGTGCTGCAATGAACATTGGGTGACATAAGTCTTTGTGGACAAAGGTTTTCAGGTTTTTTGGGTAGACCCCCAGGAGACGAATTGCTGGGTCAAATGGGAACTGCATTCCCAGTTTTCTGAGGAACCTCCACACCGCCTTCCACAGTGGTTGTACTAGTTTTCATTCCAACAGCATTGTACCGGAGTCCCTTTTTCTCCACATCCTCTCCAGCTCTTGTTATTTCTAGTCTTGTTGATAATAGCCATTCTAACAGGTGTGAAGTGATAAGTCATTGTGATATTGATTTGCATTTCCCTGATAGCTAATGAGGTTGAGCATTTTCTCATTTGTCTGTTGGCCATTTGTACTTCTCCGTGGGAGAAGTGCCAGTTTAGTTCTTCTGCCCAGTTTATAATTGTGTTGTTTGGTTTTTTCTTTATATATTTTAGATATTAGACCCTTATCTGATGCGTTATTTCAAATATATTCTCCCATTCAGTTGGCTGTTTTTTGCCTTGTTGATGGTTTCTTTTCCTGTGCAGAAGCTTTTTAGTTTGATAAAATCCCATTCATTTATTTTTTCTTTTACTTCCCTTGCCTTTGAGGTCAGGTTCATGAAGTCTTCCTGGAGTCCTAAGACAATAAGCTTAGTACCAATGTTTCTTTCTATACAGTTGATTGATGCAGGTCTGATATGAAGGTTTTTAACCGATTTTGAGTTCATTTCTGTATATGGAGAGAGTTCACAGTTCAAATTCATTTTTTGCATATATTATTCCAATTTTCCCTGCACCACCTACTAAAGAGGCTGTCTTTTCCTCATTGTAAGTTTTTTGCTGCTTTATCGAAAATTATTTGTCCATAAATATGTGGGATTATTTCTGGGTTTTCAGTTCTATTCCATTGGTCTCTATTTCTGTTCTTCGGCTAGTACCAAGCTGTTTTGACTCTTGATGCTTTGTAATATTAATTGAAGTCAGGGATTGTAATGCCACCAGCCTTATTAATTTATGTAGTATTTCTTTGGCAATTCAAGGTCATTTATGTTTCCATATAAAAATTCTAATTCTTTTTTTTAATTCATTTTTATTGTTAGACTTATTGGGGTGACATCTGTTAGCAAGGATTACATAGGTTTCAGGCATACAATTCTATAGTGCATTGTCAACTTGATGTATAATAAGTTCACCACCTAATGTGACTTCTCTTGCCATCACCTTATATTTAATTCTTTTATCTATTTCATGAAAGTATGATAGTGGGATTTTCATGGGTATTGCATTAAATATGTAGATTGTTTAAAAGAATGTCCATTTTAGCAATGTTAAATTTTCCTATCCATGAACAGGGGATATTTTTCCACCTCTTAGAGTCTGTTTAAATTTCTTTCCAAAGTGTCTCATACTTTTCTGTGTATAAGTGTGACACTCTCTTCATTAACTTCAACCTCAGGTATTTCACTCATTTTGTTTTGATAGCAAAGGGAATTGATTCCCTCATTTTTTTTTCTGTGGATTTGTTGTTTGTATATAGGAATTCTCTTGATTTTTTTACATTTATTTTGTATCCTGCGACTTTACTATATTTGTTTAATGTTTCTAATAGTTTCTTGGTAGAATTTTTGGAACTTTTTATATTAGACGTCATGTCATCAGCAAATAGTGACAATTTGACCTCTTCTTTCCAAATTTGGATACCTTTGATTCTTTCTCTTGCCCGATTTCTGTGGCTAGCACTTCCATTATTCTATTCAATAACAGTGGTGACAGGGGGCATCCCTGTCCTGTTCTTGATTTTAAGGAATAGGCTTCAGCTTGTCCCCTTTGAGTATGCTGTTATCCGAGGCCTTGTCATATATGTCCTTTATTATGTTGAGATCCTTTCCTACTATACCAATTTTATTTTGTTGTTTTATTCTTAAAAGGATGATGTATCTTGTTGAAAGCTTTTTCTGCATCAATGGGAAATGGTCACACGTCCTTTATCTTTGATTTTTTTTCTGTGGTGTATCACATAGATTGATTTTCGTATGTTGAACCATCCTTGTGCTCCTGGGATGAATACCCCTTGATCTTGAGGTATGATCTTTTTGATGCATCGCTATATTCTGTTTGCTATTATTTTGTTTAGAATTTTTGCATCTTTGTTCATCAGAGATACTGGCCTATAGTTTTCCTTATATTTATTGTCTTTGCTGGCTTTGGTATTACAGGAATGTTGACCTCATAGAACGAATTAGGAAATAGTGTTTCTTCTTCACATTTTTGGAGGAGTCTGAGGAGGATAGTTGATTATTATTCTTTAAATGCTTGGTTAAACTCACTGGTGAAACGTTCTTGTCCATGGCTTTTGCCTTTAGGGAGATTATGGATAGTCATTTTCAACTCATCCCTATGAATTGGTCTATTTAGGTTACGGAGATCTTCTTGGTTCAATCTAGGTAAGCTATAAGGTTCTAGAAAATTGTCCATTTCTTCTAGGTTCTTAAATTCAGTGGCATAAAGTTCTTCATAAGATTATCTTATACTCCTATGTATTTCTGTGGTATTCGTGGTAATTTCTCCCCTTTTATTTCTAATTTTGGATATATGTGTCCTTTCTTTTCATCCTCTGATTAGTCTCGCCAAGGTCTTGTCAATTTTGTTGACTTTCTCAAAGAACCAGCTGTTTGTAATATTAATTTTTTCTATTGTCCTCCCTTTCTCTAATTGGTATAGCTCTGCTTTAATTTTTATTATTTCTTTTCTTCTGCTGACTTTAGGATGTGTGTGCTCTTCTATTTGTAGTTCTTTAAGATGGTATGTTAAGTTGTTTCCTTGTGATTTTTCTTGTTTCTTAAGACAGGCCTGTATTGATATAAATTTCCCTCTTATCACTGCTTTCGCTGTGTCCCAATAATTCTGGTATGTTGCATTCTCATTGTCAGTAATTTGTATATATGTTTAAATATAATCTTTTATTGTTCTTTTATCCAGTCCTTTTTAAGTGAGCTGTTCTTCATCTCCACGTATATTTGTTTTTTTCTGCTTTCCTTTTACAGTTGATCTCCAATTTCAAAGCATGGTGGTCTGAGGATACACATGGTATAATTTCAATCATCTTGGATTTGCTGAGGCTACTTTTGTGTCCCAGCATGTGGGATATCTTTGAGAATATTCCATGTGCACTGGAAAAGAAGGAATAGTCTCCTTTTGCTGGAAGAAGTGTCCTGCCAATATCAATTATGGCCAATTGCTGAATGTGTCATTCAGTGTTAGTGTTTCCTTATTTATTTTCTTTTTGTTTGATCTGTCCATGGCTGTTAGTGTGGTGTTTATGTCTCCCAAAATGATTGTGTATTCATCAGTTTCTCCTTTGAAATCTGTTAGTAGTTTCTTTGTCTCTTTTGGTGCATCCTGGTTAGGAGCATATATATTAATTAGTCTCAAGTATAATTGTTGCTGTACTGTGCCTTTTATCATGATGTAATGTCCATCCTTATCTTTTACTATACCTTTTAACCTGACATTTATTTCATTAGGTATAAGTATGGCAACTCCTGCTTTTTTCTGGTCACCATTTGGTTGAAATATTGTTTCCAATCCTTTCACTCTGAGTCTGTGTTTGTCCTAATGTCCGAGGTTGGTTTCTTGGAGACAGCACATAGGTAGATTCTGTTTTTTAATACAGTCTGCCACTGTGTGTCTTTTTATTGGTGAGTTCGGTCCATTAACATTTAGAGCGATGATTGATATAGGAGGATTTCCTGTGACAATTACTTATTTCCTTTTTTGATTTGTTTTATTTTTGTTTCTTTCCTGTTGCCCCAACTGTGTTCCATTTTTCCTGATGTTTTGTTTCAGGTCGAAGAGAGTCTTTCAGTATTTCCTGGCAAATTCCCACAGCTTCTGTGTGTCTGAGAAGGTCTTTATTCCACCTTCATATCTGAAAAATATTTTACTGGAAAAATTATTCTTGGCTATAAGTTACTCTCTTTTCAGTTTTTGTATATTGGATTTCACCCTCTTCTGGCTTGCCGCATTTCTGCTGAGAAATAGGATGACATACTGATGGGTTTTCCTCTAAAAGTTAAGGTTCTTTTTTCCCTGGCTGCCTTGAGAATTCTCTCTTTCTCTCTAGTTTTGGATACCTTTCGTACCATGTGTCTTGGAAAAGATCCGTCAGGGTCCTTGTTTCCAAGGGACTTGTTTTCTTTTTCTTCTTGTGGTTCCAGGTCTTTCCATAGATTTGGAAAGTTCTCATCTAGTATTTGTTTGAGTGTGCTCTCTGTAGAATGCTCTACCCATTCTTCGATACTATTATCCTGATGTTGTTTTGTCTCATGGAATCAGATAGTTCTTGAAGCATTCTTTCAATCCTTTTGCATCTATATCCCCTCCCTTCCTCTTTCTTAGCTGTTTCCATGTTCTGATTTTCAATATCAGTAATTATTTCCTCCATGTGGTTTGCCCTGTTTCCTATGGAATTAATTAGTTTCTGACTTCTTTATTGTCCTATTTATCTCTCACATGTCTAACTCAATCTTCCTTAGGGTTTGAATTTCTTTGTTAAATTGTTCCTTTTGTTTATGGAGTTTTCATTTACGTCATTCATCTCCTTATTTATGTTGTTTAAATCAGCCATGGTGCTCTGCCAGTATGTTTTCATTTCTCTCAGAGCCTTTAGAATGGCTACTTGAAGTTCTCTGTCACTTATGCCAGAAACTTCTAGATCTACGAGGCTGTCTTGTTAAATTTCCTGATCTTTTTGAGGAGTTTTAGTTTTAAGGAATTCATCCTGTATGCTGGGTTCTTCCTCATTGACATGAGTGCGTTATGTACAGTAGTAGTGCACCAAAGCCCAGATTGGTATTTTTGTGGAGTCTTGGTGTAGGGCAGACACAAGGTGGCACTGCGGGGGGCAAGTTTTGGGAGACAGCGTTTGTCTATTTCTTATTTCTTGTCTCCTGCTACATTTGGAGTCAGTGTGCATCTGTCATGGTCCCTTCACTTCCTGCATTTCCTTGTTTGGGGAGGCTGTAGGAAAGGTAAGATGCCAAGAAAAGTCACACTGGGATAACTCCTCCTTGTGCCCTCTGCTGGGAAAGCTGGATGATGCGGGCCGAGGCTGCTCCTGCTGGCTAGTGCGAATGCTATAAAATCTGCCTTTCTTTCCAGGCCTCCTCTAGCCACCAGGTGTTGGGGCAGAGACTGTGGACTTAAACTAATTTTAGCAGCCAGGGGCATGCGAGCAGGCATGCACACAAGACCAAAGATGTTGTTTTGAAGGTGCGGTAGAAAAGGAGCCAGTTTGTGTTTGCAGCGGGCGGTATGTCAACTGTAGCCCCATGCAGAAGCCGCAGGAGCAGCGCCAGCAGCACGTCAATCTTCACAGCAGGCAAGAATGGAAGCGTCAGCCTAGTGCAGGGTTCGTGGGCTGTCTGCTTGGCAGCAGGCTAGCCACCGCATTGGGCTGCAACAAGGAACTGCGGGCTGCGACCAGGAACCCCAGGCCTGCGCTGGCGCCGTGCGTGCCTGCGTTGTGTTTCCCAAGAGAGCCTAGAGCCACAATGTGGTCTCTGCAGTTCAGAGTCCTTGCTCTGCCCTGCTAGCACTCAAAAGTTACAGAGGCTGGATCCCAAGCTCTGTCCCCAACTCGCCGCTCCAAATTCCAGCTCCCCAGCCTAGCTCCCCAACAACTCCCACAGTTCTGCCACTTTGCTAGGGCTTTTCTTCTTGTCAACTATTTCCTCTCCCCCTCCCAAGCACTGCACTGCTCCTGGATGGTCACCCCCGATCGGGTCCTGTTACGATCTGTCTTTGATCCCTTCCCTCTCTCCAACTCGACCCCTTCTCTCCAACCTTCAGGTATTTACTTGCAGTACATGGACTTCTCAGCTGCACTTTTTGTCACTCAGAGTCCTCTTTATGGATCCTGGGGGAAGTTCAATTGTGATTTCATGGAGAGACTTTAGGGACTTCCTATCCAATCACCATGTTGCTCTCCAACATCCAAGCATTTAAGAGATATTTATGAACATCAACAAAATTCAAAGGTTATATTTACTTTGTGGAACATGCAACATTTAGTCATGTAATGTCTTCTCTTCTGGTTATTAGATGCCCCTGACTATTGACAGAATGTGAAAAGTTCATGAAGGATCTGAAATTCCAAGTTGGAAAGTTTTATTCAAAGAGAGAAATATGGGTATGGCAGATTAATGTAGCAGGGTCCAAGGCACACAGTTGCCCTGAAATTTGGGTTAGCTCTTCTTATACAGAAAATGTACAGGCAGATTCTTCAATATCAAGATGTAGTCACCTGTAAAATAATCACAGGTAGAATCGGGCCACAGTAAACTTTTCCTTGCAGCTACCCAAGCTCAGGTTAGCTCGTTTTGTGATATCAGGCTCACTGTAGACAGAGCAGTAGCCATATGAGTTCTTTTATTTGTAGCTAACTAAGCTCAGCTAAACTTGGTTCCTGCTAGCACCCTCAAGTTTGTTTGTATTAACTGTTTTGTTGTCTAATCACTATCATCTGCCCAAATTCACAGTTCCTTCTGGAGAACATGTGGGACACATAAAAACAATCACTATGCTGGATTTCATTTAACTTCTAACTTTATTTCAACTTTCAAATTTAATTAAAACCTGGCACTGTTACTGTGAAGAATAAAATTTCAATAAAATAAGTGTGTCATCTTTTAGAGTTTTCCTAAGAAAAAGCAAAAGAATAATCAAGATTTACCAAAAAGCAAAGGACTAACAGAACTTTGAGTAGAATAGAAGTGTTAAGTTAAACAAGTGTTTTGAATTATCACTTTCACTAAAGGACAATCGTTTGCGTGAGTGGTATCTATCACTTCGGCTTCCCTGGGCCACATCGGAAATAGAATTCTCTTGGGTAACACATAGAATACGCTAATACTAACAATAGCTCATAAGATATAAAAAAAAAACCCCACAAGTTGTTACCTTTTAAGTATTTGTATTGGGCAACATTCAAAGCCATCCTGGACCACAGGTTGGTCAGGCCTGCCTTATAGGAAGCTCGTTGGATATTTTACTTCTAAAACATTGGAGAAAAGGTTTAAAATTCATTTTTATTGTTAGACTAATTAGGGTGACATCTGTTAGCAAGGATAACAAGTTTCATGCATACAATTCTACAGTGCATTGTCAAATTATTGTACAATAAGTTCACCACCCAGTGTGAGTTCTCTTTCGAACACCTTATAATTGATATCCCCTCTGTCCTCACAAACCCCCTCCCCTTTTTCCCCTCCCTAACCCACTAATTCCTAAATAAACATTGAACTATTGATTATGTCCATGGGTTGTTTGTTTGTTTGTTCATTTCTTATCTCTTTGTTCCTTTCAGTTTTATATTCCGCATATGAGTGAAATCATACAGTTCTTTGTTTTTTCCATCTGACCCATTTCACTAAGTATGATGATCTTCAAGTTCATTCATTTTGTTGCAAATGACACTATTACATCTTTTCTTAGAGCTGAGTAATATTCCATTGTGTATATGTACCACAGCGTCTTTATCCTGTCATCTGTCGCTGGGCACTTTGTTTGTTTCCATGTTATGTCCAATGTGAACAGTGCTGCAATGAACATTGGGTGACATAAGTCATTGTGGACAAAGGTTTTCAGGTTTTTAGGGTAGACCCCCAGGAGACGGATTGCTGGGTCAAATGGGAACTCCATTCCCAGTTTTCTGAGGAACCTCCACACCGCCTTCCACAGTGGTTGTACTAGTTTTCATTCCAACAGCACTGTACCAGAGTCCCTCTTTCTCCACATCCTCTCCAGCACTTGTTATTTCTAGTCTTGTTGATAATAGCCATTCTAACAGGTGTGAGGTGATAAGTCATTGTGATATTGATTTGCATTTCCCTGATAGCTAATGAGGTTGAGCATTTTCTCATTTGTCTGCTGGCCATTTGTACTTCTCCGTGGGAGAAGTGCCTGTTTAGTCCTTCTGTCCAGTTTATAATTGCGTTGTTTGTTTTTTTGTTATTAAGCCTTATTAGTTCTTTATATATTTTAGATATTAGACCCTTATCTGATGCGTTATTTCCAAATATTTTCTGCCATTCAGTTGGCTGTCTCTTTGCCTTTTTGGTGGTTTCTTTTCCAGTGCAGAAGCTTTTTAGTTTGATAAAATCCCATTCATTTATTTTTGCTTTTACTTCCTTTGCCTTTGAGTTCAGGTTCATGAAGTCTTCCTGGAGTCCTAAGTCTATAAGTTTAGAACCAATATTTCCTTCTATACAGTTGATTGATGCAGGTCTGATATGATGGTTTTTAATCCATTTCGTGTTTATTTCTGTATATGGAGAGAGTCCACAGCTAAAGTTCATTTTTTGCATATATTATTCCAGTTTTCCCAGCACCACCTACTAAAGAGGCTGTCTTTTCCTCATTGTATGTTTTTTGCTGCTTTATCAAAAATTATTTGTCCATAAATATATGGGTTTATTTATGGGTTTTCAGGTCTATTCCATTGGTCTATATTTCTGTTCTTATGCCAGTACCAAGCTGTTTTGGTAGATGGTTTGTAATATTTATTGTAATATGTAGATGCTTTGTAATATTTATTAAAGTCAGGGATTGTAATGCCACCAGCCTTATTAATTTATGTAGTATTTCTTTGGCAATTCAAGGTCATTTATGTTTCCATATAAAAATACTAATTTTTTATCTATTTCATGAAAGTATGATTGTGGGATTTTCTGGGTATTGCATTAAATATGTAGATTGCTTTAAAAGAATGTCCATTTTAACAATGTTAAATTTTCCTATCCATGAACAGGGGATATTTTTCCAACTCTTAGAGTCCGTTTCAATTTCTTTCAAAAGTGTCTTATACTTTTCTGTGTATAAGTGTGACACTCTCTTCATTAACTTATACCTCAGGTATTTCACTCATTTTGTTTTGATAGCAAAGGGAATTGATTCCCTCATTTCTTTTTCTGTGGATTTGTTGTTTGTATATAGGAATGCTGTTCATTTTTTTACATTTATTTTGTATCCTGCGAATTTACTACATTTGTTTATTGCTTCTAATAGTTTCCTGGTAGAATCTTTGGAACTTTTTATATTAGGCATCATGTCATTGGCAAATAGTGACAATGTGACCTCTCCTTTCCAAATTTGGATACCTTTGATTCCTTTCCCTTGCCCGATTGCTGTGGCTAGCAGTTCTATTACTCTGTTCAATAACAGTGGTGAGAGGGGGCATCCCTGTCCTGTTCCTGATTTTAAGGAATATGCTTCAGCATTTCCCCATTGAGTATGCTGTTCTCCGAGGCCTTGTCATATATGGCCTTTATTATGTTGAGATGCTTTCGTTTCTATACCAATTTTATTTTGTGTTTTGTTCTTAAATGGATGATGTATCTTGTTGAAAGCTATTTCTGCATCAATGGGAAAATTGTCATACGAACTTTATCTTTGATTTTGTTTATGTGGTGTATCACATAGATTGATTTTCGTACGTTGAAGCATCCTTGTGCTCCTGCGATGAATACCACTTGATCTTGAGGTATTATTTTTTTGATGTATCGCTATATTCTGTTTGCCATTATTTTGTTTAGAATTTTTGCATCTTGCTTCATCAGAGATACTGGCCTATAGTTTTCTTTATATTTATTGTGTTTGCCAGGCTTTGGTAGTAGAGGAATGTAGACCTCATAGAACGAGTTAGGAAGTAGTTCTTCTTCTTCAATTTTTTTGGAGGAGTCTGAGGAGGATAGGTGATTTTTATTCTTTTAATGTTTGGTAAAACTCACTAGTGAAACGTTCTGGTCCATGGCTTTTGCCTTTAGGGAGATTATGGATAGTCCTTTTAATCTCTTCACTATGAATTTGTCTATTTAGATAATGGAGATCTTCTTGGTTCAATCTAGGTAAGGTATAAGGTTCTAGAAACTTGTCCATTTCTTCTAGGTAGTTATGTTCAGTAGCATAAA
The DNA here is from genome assembly GCA_004026885.1 of Lyroderma lyra. NCBI lineage: Eukaryota > Metazoa > Chordata > Mammalia > Chiroptera > Megadermatidae > Lyroderma > Lyroderma lyra. The sequence goes on along the minus strand of PVJL010018778.1, from coordinate 4,108 downwards.
GTTCTTCATAAGATTTTCTTATAATCCTATGTATTTCTGTGGTATCCGTGTTAATTTCTCCCGTTTCATTTCTAATTTTGGATATATGTGTCCTTTCTTTTCATCCTTTGATTAGTCTCGCCAAGGTCTTGTCAATTTTGTTGACTTTCTCAAAGAACCAGCTCTTTGTAATATTCATTTTTTCTATTGTCCTCCCGTTATCTAATTGATATAGCGATGCTTTAAATTTTCTTATTTCTTTTCTTCTGCTGACTTTGGGATTTTTATGCTCTTCTATGTGTAGTTCTTGAAGTTGGTATGTTAAGTTGTTTCCTTGTGCTTTTTCTTGTTTCTTAAGACAGGCCTGTATTGATATAAATTTCCATCTTATCACTGCTTTCGCTGTGTCCCAATAATTCTGGTATGTTGTATTTTTATTGTCAGTAATTTGTATATATGTTTAAATGTAATCTTTTATTGTTCTTTTATCCAGTCCTTTTTAAATGAGCTGTTCTTCATCTCCACATATATGTGTTTTTTTCTGCTTTCCTTTTGCAGTTGATCTCCAATTTCAAAGCATGGTGGTCTGAGGATACACATGGTATAATTTCAAACATCTTGGATTTGCTGAGGCTACTTTTGTGTCCCAGTATGTAGGATATCTTTGAGAATATTCCATGTGCACTAGAAAAGAAGGAATATTCTCCTTTTTTTGGAAGAAGTGTCCTGCCAATATCACTTATGGCCAATTGCTGTAATGTGTCATTCAGTGTTGGTGTTTCCTTATTTATTTTCTGTTTGGTTGATCTGTCCATGGCTGTTAGTGCGGTGTTTATGTCTCCCACAAAGATTGTGTATTCATAAGTTTCTCCTTTCAAATCTGTTGGTAGTTTCTTTGTCTATTTTGGTGCATCCTGGTTAGGAGCATATATATTAATTAGTGTCAAGTATAATTATTGCTGTACTGTGCCTTTTATCATTATGTAATGCCGACCTTATCTTTTACTATACTTTTTAACCTGACTTTTATTTCATTAGGTATAAGTATGGCAACTCCTACTTTTCTCTGGTCACCATTTGGTTGAAGTATTGTATCCCATCCTTTCACTCTGAGTCTGTGTTTGTCCTCATGGCTGAGGTTGGTTTCTTGGAGACAGCACATAGGTAGATTCTGATTTTTAATACATTCTGCCACTGTGTGTCTTTTTATTGGTGAGTTCGGTCCATTAGCATTTAGAGTGATGATTGATAGAAAAGGATTTCCTGTGACAATTACTTATTTTCTTTTTTGATTTGTTTTATTTTTGTTTATTTTCTGTTGCCCCAACTTTGTTCCATTTTTCCTGATGTTTTGTTTCAGGTTGAAGAGACTCTTTCAGTATTTCTTTGAGTGCTGGCCTTGTCCTGGCAAATTCCCACAGCTTCTGTGTATCTGAGAAGGTCTTTATTCCACCTTCATATCTGAAAAATATTTTGCTGGATAAATTATTCTTGGCTATAAGTTACTCTCTTTTCAGTTTTTGTATAATGGATTCCACCCTTTTCTGGCTTGCTGCATTTCTGCTGAGAAATAGGATGACATCTGATGGGTTTTCCTCTAAAAGTTAGAGTTTTGTTTTCCCTGGCTGCCTTGAGAATTCTCTCTTTCTCTCTAGTTTTGGATATCTTTAGCACCATGTGTCTTGGAGACGATCTCTCAGGGTCCTTGTTTTCAGGGGACTTGTTTTCTTTTTCTAAATGTGGTTCCACATCTTTCCATAAGTTTGGAAAGTTCTCATCTAGTATTTGTTTGAGTGTGCTCTCTGTAGAATGCTCTACCCATTCTTCGATTACTATTATCCTGATGTTGTTTTGACTCATGGAGTCAGATAGTTCTTGCAGAATTCTTTCAATCCTTTTGCTTCTATATTCCCTCCCTTCCTCTTTCTTAGCTGTTTCCATGTTCTGATTTTCAATATCAGTAATTATTTCCTCCATGTGGTTTGCCCTGTATCCTATGGCATTATTTAGTTTCTGACTTCTTTTATTGTCCTATTTATCTCTCACATTTCTATCTCAATCTTCCTTAGGGTTTGAATTTCTTTGTTAAGTTGTTCCTTTTCTTCATGGAATTTTGATTTTCGTCATTCATCTCCTTATTTATGTTGATTAAATCAGCCATGGTGCTCTGCCAGTATGTTTTCATTTCTCTCATAGCCTTTAGAATGGCTACGTGAAGTTCTCTGTCACTTATGCCAGAAACTTCTAGATCTAAGAGGCTGTCTTGATAAATTTCCTGATCTTTGTGAAGAGTTTTAGTTTTAAGTAATTCATCCTGTATGCTGGATTCTTCCTCATTGACATGAGTGCGTGATGTTCAGCAGTAGTGCACCAAAGCCCAGATTGGTACTTTTATGGAATCTTGGTGTAGGGCAGACACAAGGTGACACTGCGGGGGGCAGGTTTTGGGAGAGAGCGTTTGTCAATTACTTATTTCTGGTCTCCTGCTACATTTGGAGTCAGTGTGCATCTGTCATGGTCCCTTCACTTCCTGCATTTTGTTGGTTGGGGAGGCTGTAGGAAAGGTAAGATGCCAAGAAAAGGCACCTGGGACAACTCCTTCTGCCCTATGCTGGGGAACCCGGGTGATGCGGGCCGAGGCTGCTCCTGCTGGCTGGGGTGAATGCTATAAAAACCGCCTTTCTTTCCAGGCCTGCTCCAGCCACCAAGTGTTGGGGCAGAGTCTGTGGACTGAAACTAATTTAAGGAGCCAGGGGCATGCGAGCAGGCATGCACAAAAGACCATAGATGTTGTTTTGAAGGTGCGTTAGAAAGGGAGCCAGTTTGTGTTTGCAGCGTGCGCTATGGCAAATATAGCCCCATGCAGGAGCCGCAGGAGCACAGCCAGCAGCAGGTAAACCTTCACAGCAGGCAGGAATGGAAGAAGCAGCCTAGTGCAGGCGTCGTGAGCTGTCCGCATGGCAGCCGGCTAGCCCACGCAGTGGGCTCAACCAGGAACTGCAGGCTGCGACCAGGAACCCCAGGCATGCACAGGAGCCGTGTGTGCCTGCGTTGTGTTTCCCAAGAGAGCCTAGAGACATAATGTCGTCTCTGCAGTTCAGAGTCCTTTCTCTGCCCTGCTAACCCTCAAAATTTACAGAGGCTGGCTCTCAAGCTTGGTCCCCAACTTGCCGCTCCAAATTCCAGCTCCCCAGCCCAGCTACCCAACGACTTCCACTGTTCTGCCACTTTCCTAGGGTTTTCCTCTTGTCACCTCTTGTCCTCCCCCCCTCCCAAGCACTGCACTGCTCCTGGATTGTCACCCTCGATCGGGTCCTGTTGCGGTCTGTCTTTGATCCTTCCCCTCTCTCCAACTCGCCCCCTTCTCTCCAACCTTGAGGTGTTTACTTGCAATACATGGACTTCTCAGCTGCTCTTTTTGTCACTCAGAGTCCTCTTTCTTGGATATTGGGGGCCGTTCAATTGTGATTTCTGGGAGAGACTTTAGGGACCTCCTATTCAATCACCATCTTGCCCTCCAACATCCAAGCATTCAAGAGATTTTTATGAACGTCAACAAAATAAAAAGGTTATAATTAATTTGTGGAACCTGCAACAGTTAGTCATGTAATGTCACCGATTCTGGTTATTGAATGCCCCTGACTATTGACAGAATGTGAAAAGTTCATGAAGGAACTGAAAATCCAAGTTGGAAAGTTTTATTCAAAGAGAGATGTATGGTCATGGGAGATGAATGTAGCAGGTCCCAAGGCACACAGTTGCCCTGAACTTTGGGTTAGCTCTTCTTAAACATAAAATGTACAGGCACATTCTTCAATATCAAGATGTGGTCACCTGTAAAAATTCACAGGTACAATCGGGCTACAGTAAACATTTCCTTGCCGCTAGCCAAGCTCAGGTAAGCTCGTTTTCCGAGATCAGGCTCACTGTTGACAGAGCAGTAGCCATATGAGTTCTTTAATTTGTAGCTAACTAAGCTCAGCTAAACTTGGTTCCTGCTAGACCCCTCAAGTGTGTTTGTATTAACTCTATTCCTGTCTAATCACTATCATCTGCCAAAATTTGGAGTTCCTTCAGGAGAACATGTGGGACACATGAAAACAATCACTATGCTGGATTTCATTTAACA
>PVJL010018777.1:0-15209 GCA_004026885.1 Lyroderma lyra | reverse complement strand
TGGGGTTCCCACATGAGGGTGGAGGCCAGACCAACACCAAGTGGGCGTCAAGGTTGCCACGTCCTCGAGGTCACCACCGTGGTGGGGAAAGCAGGGTTCTGGCCTCTCCCTGCTCCTAGCCCAAATACCGCCTTGGGTAGTTCTTGCAGCTCCTTTTAGCTGTTCTTCCCCATCCATAAATCAGAAAAGCTACTGAAAACCCGACAAAATTATCATCAATGTGGAAGAACTCAGAAAATGGTGTCGCTCAACTACAGCCGCAGACCCTGAGCATCTGCTGGGCGTCTGGCCACATTCTGAGCCGGAGGACTGACAGCTCAGATTCCAGCAGGGGACAGAAAACCAAACAAGGACGTGAGGCCTGCTGGGCAGAGTGACAGCATGAAGGAGGGGACGGAACGAGGGTTGCATGTCACACAAGGAGTTGCAGACCCAGCTGAGGAGCCAGCAGCCCCAGCCCTTCCCTGGGGAAGGGCGGTCCAGCAGGAAGGGCGGCCCGGGTGGGCGTGCGAGGGTGACCACGGTCCGTGTGGGGGCCCCGCCCTGGGGCCGTGCCCCCGCTCAGACAGCAGAGTATTAGTGGCACTAGGTGAGTACGTCCCATGGCCCGTGGCAGCACTGAGAGTGTCTTTGGCTGACTTATTGAAAACGAGGTATAAAAATCACTCAGTAAGTGACGCAGACCAAGAGCACAAAGTCCAACTCCCTTCTGAGCCCAGCCCAGCTCTAATCCCCGGGGGTCCCACGGCGCCCCCGCCCCCCGCCCCTGGCCCGCAGTGCCAGCAGCAAGTCCCTACCACTCCCCTGCTCGTCCTCAGCCCCTCCACTGCACCTGCGCCCCGAGAACCACGCCCAATAGCACCTCCTCCCTGGAGACGCCTACCATCCCTGGGTGCTCCCCATCAGCCGGTCACTCCACCCAGGCCTCCTCTGCCCTGGACATCCCTCCAGGGCCATCCTTATTGCCTGAGGCCACTGTGAGCTACCTCCCATGGGTAGTGTGACAAAGTGCTGATGAGGATGGAGACGAAGTGGAGGTGACCTGGGACCGTGCAGGGGTCCTTGTCAGTTCAGAACTACTCCCAGCAAATCTCTGTCCTTGTTTTATATCAGTGATGGCTTTTGTGTCACTACGGAAGAGTGGAGCTGCAGGTCCCAGTCTACAAGGCTGGCTCCACATGCGTGGGACAGCCCTGCCGCGCCTCTGGGTGGACCATGCAGGACACGCCGCCGCTCTCCTTCAGGGCGGGTGCGGGAGGTGCGCTGCCTCCCGAGGGCGCTCGTGATGGGGTGACACGGGGTGAAGGCGGGGGCATGTCCCGCCCTGCCGCTCTCACCCAGCTCCGAGCTGGCAGCGTGAGGGTCGGCGATTATTTGCTGAGGCCAGACCCCTCGCCAGCACCCGGCCCCCCGCCCTCTCCCCAGAGACTGCCTGTCAGCGTCCTGGTCAGCAATGACAAAGGAAGCCAGGCTCGACCTGCAGAAAGAGTCTATTTCCTCAATTCCAAGGCACACAATTGTTCAGATCTTAATGATTCTGGAACCAGGATACGTCGTACAATTAGTGGGTACACTCCATGGGGCTCTTTTTTTTCTGTCTCTCTCTCTCTCTCTCTCTCACACACACACACACACACCAGCTGCTCTGAAAACAGTGGCATGTCTTACACTTGATGACACCTTAGAATCAAAGAAGATGGCACTTAAACTTGCGGTGGCAGCCGGAGGCCCACCTGTGTCAGGCTCCAGGGGCCGTCGTGAAAACCACACTTGGTCCTGCTCACAGGGTCTGTCGGTGTGGACTCAGAGAAAGCGGATGGCCAGAACCCCGAGGCCCCCTGGCCACCCGGAGGCTGGGCAGGCGTGGGACAGTGGAACGAGGTCCCTGCCCGCACACGCTCAGCCGTGCCGGTCTGGCCGCTGCTGCCTTTTGTACTTTTCATTCAGGAATTCATAGAGATAGCTGCCAACACCGAGAGGTGATCTGGGGACACACAGGCTTCTGCGAGGCCTTAGAATTCCGGAAGTCGGTAGCCAGAGTCATACGGAGCCAGATGGGACACATGTGGGAGTACAATTACAGGGAAGCCGGCGTGGCGGAGGGGGCAGGCCGGTGCTGAGCAACCGGCGTGGTGAGCAGGTGCGGGCCCGCACCCCCTCCTCGCCCGGGCCCACACGCCCTCGCCGTGCACACCCCTGTGATCTTCCTCAAAAAATGTGGAAGTGCTGCGTGAACTGTCACCCTCTTAGAGAGCCATAGCAAACTCCAGGCATGAGATGTCCTATAGCAAAGAAACATGGTAAACTTTGATTTAATGTCCTCCAAACTTATTACATCATAGAACCCTTTTATTCAAGTAATGTCTTAGAAAACCTCAGCTATGAATTTTCTGCAGAACAGCCCCTGGGCAGCAGTCCTATGTGATCAGAGCCATGACAGCTAACTGACAGCCACTCTCATTGCTCTGCAGTTGGTTGTAGAAGGGGGAAAGCAATGGAGAAGTGAGGGGCAAGACCAGAGAAGAGGTTCTTTCATGGCCCTGGGCATGGACAGGCATGGCAGGCCCCACGTGCCTGCTGGCCACCTCTGGGATATAGCTGTGGGTCTTAGAGGTGTCCCCAGGACAGTGGCTGTCAGCACTGGTCTGACAGGTGCGCAAGGCAGGTGGCAGTGCCCAGCACAGTCCTGGCATGTGGGCCAAGTTGTATTGGGAGGGTCTTTCCCCGAACAGCAAACAGAAGCAGGGAGGTCTGCAGGCATCAGACTGTGGGGCTTTGACCAGAAGTAGCAGCCTCAGAGAAGTGCTGGGTGGCGAGGGAGGTGTGGCCCCACCACAGGGGTCAGGGACCAGTTGTGACAGAGCCTCACACAGCACAGGGGCTGCCAGTGGCCCACATGCCCCAGCTGTGTTTTTCTGCCCTTCACAGTGACTATTAAAAACCAAGAGACGTCATAGAGATATCTAGATTTCTGGTTCCTCTTGAAAACAATGAGAGCCTGGCCTGGGCTGCACATAGCAGCATTAGCCAGGGCTGATCACAGAGGCTCTGTGACTCCCGCAATGGGTCCTTTTGTCACTGCCGTTCCCACTCTCACTGCCTCATATCCAGGTAGCTTCTCTCCTGTGCTTGTACAGCCCTGCTTGCTCCTCCAGGCATCTGGGTTTGCAGCCTGAATGCAGACGGTGTGCACACAGGAGGGAGGGAGTGGGTGTGCACGTGCATGCCGTCATGTGTGTGTGTGTGCATGCATGTGTGTGTGCACGTGTGTGTGTGCACGTGTATGTGTGTGTGCACGTGCATGTGTGTGCGTGCATGTGTGCATGTGAAGTCCTGCTGGCACCCCTGGCACATCTGGCCCAGGAAGGGGGCTCCTTTTCCTGTTCACACTAAGATGCCCTGCAGATGAGAAGGGCCCTGCCTGCAAATTCTCCCAGGAGCTGCATTTCTCTGAGTTCTCCACAATGGACTGTCACCCATAAGACAACCCAGGGGACAACCCAGGACCTGGGAATAAGAGGGGATGGCATGCTCAGGCCCAACTGTGTGGCACCCGTGACCATTTGCACGCATGGTAACACTTGGCTTTGGGATGACAAAGCACGGGAAGGTTAGGGCTGGTCGCTACTGCAGGTTTGAGCACTCACAGCAGACAGGTGTTCCTTCTGCCTCACGGCAATCCCGTGGCCCCAGCCAGCTGTTTTTATTTCCCTACTTTGCAGATGAGGAAATGGAAGCTCACAGAGGTTAAGCAATTGGCCCCAGGCCACTGCCCTTAATGCAATACTACTATGGTAGATTCTACTAAGGTAACAGCCCTGGTCCTGGCTGAGACGGAGCTGAGCTTCTCACTCACGTTTGCTCCTTTAATTCTCACCCCCTCCTCCAGTCTGGGGGGAGAGGGGTGCAGGGAAGGGACTGAGGCCTGGAGGGGTCTGTGTGAGTCTCATCCCAGGTCCCGCCTCAGTAGAGAGACCAAAGGCCACGTCTAAGAGCTGATATGTGGGATTCAACCCAGGTCTTCACTCTAGATCTGTACCCCACTGTCAGTCCGACTTCATTTTCAGTGTTAGCCTCAGGGAGCTGGGACGGTCGGGCGCCAGGTCATTGAGCCGGGGTGGGGTGGGGGCCAAGCGCCAGCAGCCAGGAGGCCCCTGCAGTCCTGGATTGTTTGACCCAGTCTATCCTGGGAATATGCACTGCTCACTGGCCCCTGTCACGGCCAGCTCCCATCCATCACGCATTCTAACACTTGAAAGCAATTACAGTAGTTGGAGCTGTTGCCCGGGGGCTAGTTTTTCCTGACAGCGTCCAGGCACCCATCCCCCCAGCAGAAGGGGAAATGTCACCTAGAGGAGCCAGGTCAGAGCCTCCAGGGCAGGAGCCCGAGGAGGTGAAATGCGAGGGGGAGGCTCTGGAAGACTGTAGAATGAGAGGAAGGAGACAGGAGGGAAGGGGAGAGGAGAGGAGGGGAAGGGAGGGGAGGAGAAGGTAGGCGAGAAGAGAGGATGGGGTATCTGCAGGTCTGGGATGGCAAAATTTTCTTCCAAAGGAAAGCCTGTGGAATAAGGAAGGGAAGGGAAGGATGTGAGGACCTTCCAAGCTTTGATCCCATTTTCAGGTACAAATGATCTTCCTTAAAATAGGCCAAACCTGAGGCGGGATGGGCCAGGGAGGTCTCAGGAGGGACAGTTCCACTTAGGGTCCTGGAGCTTTCAGAGCCAGATGGAACCTCTTTTGAGTGAGAAAGCTGAGGTCCAGGCCCATCACAGTGACTTGCCCAAAATAATACAGCCTGAATTCGAACCTGGAGGGTGCCTTGTAATAAGAAGCTCAAAACATGATAAAGCTGGGTGCCATCTTTGCCCGTGTGTGACACCCACAAAGGGTGCTGGCATTTGGTGGTCTCTGGTCTCTAACAGATGTTAATTTTACAAGCAGAATTTACACATCCAAACAACCACGTCAGGTACGGGGCCAGCTGCACACCTACACTGAGCAGTGGAATTCACACTTGGTCTTTGCTTTCAGGGTCCTCTGGCTGTCACTCATTCACTCTGGAGTGCTGACTGAACAATTGCTGAACACAGTGACAGTTATGATAAGGAACTGAGGAAGGTTGGGGCGTGGCTTAAGGGGGCCATGCTGGGGCAGTAGGTGCCTTTCGCAGCAAGCCCAGTCAAGCTCAGTTTCTCTCTCAGTCTAGCTGGGAGGAACTCGGCTCATGCATCGTCTCTGACTTGCCATCTCTGGGATTCTAGCTCAATGCCCCCTTTCCCAGTGAGGAAACTGAGAGGGTCAGTGGGCTTGGGGGCCTGAGCAGCTGGTAGTGGTCAGACCCATGCACATCGCCTCTGTTGACCTTGGGCAAGTACACAAAGTCATGTTCACAGCAGCAGCCCTTGGGTTTCATGAGAGACTACAGAAAACCATTCATGTTTTAATTCCCATTACTTTTTTGTCATATAATACATGTTCTCTTCAGAAAAAAATAAGAAAATATCCCGAAATAAAAAGTCTCATAATCTACCACTACCGTGTGCATTCACACTGTGTTGACTACCTTTCCGGCCATTTCCCTCTGCTCATGCATCTGTGTGGTGTGTAACTGCAGAGTTACTTATCCTGCGGGTGTAAGTGTGTGTAGAAACACACAGTTATGATAAATCTGTATACACACGTATGTACACACATATACATTCATAGGATCCCATTTGCACACTTGCTGTAAGCTTCCTTTCCACTTCCAAGATACAAGGTCGGACAATTAATATTGCGAACTCATCCTAGAAAAAGTGCTACACATCTCATTGCTGAGTATCACCACGGTCACCTTCAAAGTACTCCCCTGGGGAAGCTGTGCACTGATGCCAGCACCTAGTCCACCCTTCAAAGCAGTTTTGGAACTCTTTCTGGAATGGCCGTCAGAGCTGTCGTTGTACCCCCAAATCTGACAGTTAAGTTCACGAACCTGGCACCGTGTACTTACGCTGGCAGTGCTGTACAAACAACTCAGTAAAGTGTCATAACTTTGCCAAGGTTTGGGACACTTTGCTTGTTATCCTCATTTGTGCCCATGTCTGGGCAAAGAGAGGGTGGCTGTGCCCTGACCTCACTGGTGTCATGTGGAAGGACTGGGGAAGGGGACTAGGACTTGCCTTTGAATTTAACCAAAAGGGCAGGAAGCAGGAATGGGACCACTTCCTTCCACAGAAATCTGAAAACAAAGATTCACATTGATCAATTTGTGAAGTTGGAAGGGCTGGCAAAGCAAACCCCAGAACTCACCAAGGTCACGGAGGAAGAGGGTGAGAAAAATTCACACATTAAGACAAATTTACTCTAGAAAACCAGGCTGAGGCATCCTCTGGCCCACGACTGTGAGTCTCCTAATGGGATGCCAGCCCCTGCACCCGGGCGCCAGGAAAGTACACAGCAGTGAGACTCCACCCATCCATCCTCAGGGCCCTCCCCCAGGGCCAGCCGTCCACCCCCAGCTGGAAGCCACCTCTCCTTCCTCTGACACTCCACAGCCCTTTCAACATGACCTAGGATCCCCCCAACACAGTAAGACTGATTCAAGAACAGGATCGGTATCTAACTAATGGTTGACCTCCTATAAACATAGCCCAGGGCTGGCCACAATGTGGGTGATCCATAAATGCTTGCTAAGCAGCCAGGACAGGCACTACTTAAAAGGCAAAGGTGAAGCATCAGTTTTTATTCTGAAAAGCTATACCTTCCCTTTTCCCTCTACTCTCAAGCAACCAGCATGTTTTTAGTTGAGTACCTACTATGTGCACTGGAGATGGGTAAGAAAACATGGACCTTGCCCTCCAAGGAGCCAGCACTTGATGTCACAGGGTCAAGGTGGCCTCAGACACCCCTGGTGTTGGGGATGGGGCCCCATGGCAAGCAGACTCTGAGGTGGAGATTGTATTGATCTGCTGGGGCTGCCCTAACAGAGTGCCACAGCCTGAGTGGCTTGAATAGAAATGAACCGTCTCCCAGTTCTGGAGGAAACAAGTCTGAGGTCTGAGACGCAGGGGTTAGCGGGGTGGGTTCCTTCTGAGGGTTGGGAGGGAAGGTCTGTTTCAGGCCTCTGTCCTGGGCTTGTCGGTGGCTGTCATCATGTCCGTGTGCTGTCGTCCCTGAGTCTGTGTGCCTGTGTCCAAATCACCCCTTTTATAAAGACAGTCACGTTGGATTATTACAGCCTGCCCCGATGACCTCATTTTAACGCGATTACATTGCAAAGACTCTATCTCCAAATCTGACCTTAGCACTTCAACTACCAACTTACAGGTTGTGGGGGAACGCAATTCAACTCATAACAGACATTAGCAGGCAGGTGTTTACTATGGGGTGTTCGTGGGGTCAACACTTGTGGAAGGAGAGGGAGGAAGCCGGAATGTGCCCTGAGAGAACAGAGCAGTGACATGGGGCTAACGGCCTCGGCTGACCCCAAAGGGAGCTCTGGAGCTAGAATGACCCTCCAGACTTCTCCCTAGCTGGGCCAAGATGGGCTTGCTTTATACCCCCACAATGGCGAGGGGCACCCCAGGAAGCTCTCATCTTGGCTCTCTGCAGATTAGGGGGTCCCTGGGGACCGCAGCTGGAGCTGCCAACAGCACAAGTCCTTCCTGAGGACTGGGGCATCACGACGTCTAGCATGGATGAGGGTACACATCACAGAGACGGACCCAGCCAGGTGTTGTGCACGGTGGGGGTCAGGGCTCGCTCCCCACGGGGAGGTCAGGAGAGACTTCATATGGCAGGTATCATTTGCCTCTGAGTGGGTGGCATGGGAAGGATGGCTCCTGAGAAGCAGGTGGGGGGCTCAGAGGACCGTGGGCCTTCCCAGGTGGGAAGACAGAGAGGAAAGAAGTGTGGTATGAACGAGTGGGGACATTCTAGACGAGTCACAACATTTGCGATGGGCTGGAGCAGAGATTGTGGGAACGAAGGTTGGAAATAGGGGCAGATCTTTGGTCAGCAGGTGACAAGAGCCACCATTTCCAAAGAAAACAATGACGGTGCTCAGAGCCACACTCGCCACGACCAGGGCGGCACTGTAAGAAGTGAGTTGGCGGAAGACACAAAAGCTGGAGAACCCTTGAGTTCTCAGAGTGTCCAGTGAGTACGGGAGCCTCTGTGGAGTCTGGTAGGATGGGCAGGAGGGGTCACTGAGGAAGATGCTGAGGACGGGCGACAGGGAGATGTGACCCTGGGCATGGAGTCTCCTCAGCAGAAAACTCAGCAGAGGAACAGATTGGAAAGAGAAGGCAGTTTCTGTGGAGATGCTCCACAGGCTGTTGAAAATGAGGGACAAGACTTTGAGAGGGAGCTCGGCCACAGCAGGAGTCCCAGAGTGAGTCCAGACGGGGACTTCCACGTGGGAAGACAGGGCCAGCGTCTCGGGGGAGGGAGGAGGGGCCGGCTCCGCCGCAGCCTGGCCAGGGTAGGCCAGAGGGCCCTGGACTTATGTCTTGAAGGAGGGACGAAATCTGCTTAGGAACAGGGAGGCCTGGAGGGACTTGGAGGGAGGGCCCAAGGAATGTAGAGAACTGTCAGAGCTGCAGAGGGTTCTGAGGAGGAGCCACTGGGCCTCAGGGAGCAGGGGAGCTGGGCCCGTGAGACGGAACCACAGGTGAAGGGCGTCTTTAAAGGAAAACGTCCACTCACAACACTTCTGACACCAGATGTGTGGGGCTTCCCTGCTAGACAGTTCCCCAATTCTCTGCAGACACCAGCTGGACGGCCTGTAAATGTATTCAGTTCTGGTGCAAACGACCCGGAGCAGCACAGACCCCACAGGGGAAGGGCTCGGCCCATGGTCTGCCAATCACAAGTAGGGGGGACCCCCAGTTACCCACACTTAGATCTGATTTGGCTACAAATCAGGGGCTCCCCTGACCTCCTCTTCAACCTCGGTAATTTGCTCTAACAGCTCACAGAACCCAGTGAAAAGTACCTATTACTGGTTTAGTATAAAGGATACAAATGAACAGCTGGATGAAGAGGTCTGGAAGGTCCTGAGCACAGGGACTTCTGTGACATGATGGCATGTGGGGTGCACCAGCCCCCTGGCATGGGGGTATGTATATTCACCAACCTGCTCTCTGAACCCCTTACTTAGGATGTTTACAGAGGTTCTATTACTTGGGTGTGATTGATTAAATCATTGACCCTTGGTGATGAACAAATTCAGTCCTCAGTCCCTCTTCTCTCCTAGGAGGTTGGGGGTGGGCTGACCATTCCAACCCTCTAATCCCACGGTTGGCTCCTGCTGCCTCCAACCCCCACCCTGAAGCCCCCCCCCCCACCGCCGGAGGCCCACCGAGAGGCACCTCATTAGCACAAACTCCAGTAAGGTTGAAAGGGGCTTATCACGAATAACAAAAGACGCTCTTCTCACCACTAACGCTCAGGAAATTCCCAGGGTTTGGGGAGCGCTCTTGCCGGACCAGGGGAGAAGAGAGAAGGGGGACCAGAGTTTACCCACCCTGAAGCCACCTCTTGGGATAGTGATTTTCGGCTGTTTATTAAAAAGATTTGGCCCATCCAAGGCCTGCCGGAGAGATTCAGATGGAAAGGCTGTTCCAGGAAGGGGGTCTTGGGGTGCCTCCCTCAGTGGCCCATTTAGAATTGAGTGTGGTGGGTGGGAAGACGCCTAGCGGGCGCCTGTGAGCTGGATCGCCCACTGTGTCCCATTGTTCCTCAGCTACCAGCAAGAATTGGCCTGCCAAGCCTGTCCCGCCCTTCCCCTACTACCTGTGAATCACCCACTCCCACTTTTAAAGTATCAGACCCCCGCCCCGACTTTTCTCCTTTGTCCTAAGTGTCTCTGACCAACATTGCTTCACTGTCTGGAATTGTCAGGCTTATGTGAATTCCCGTGGGAATGTAGGAAAATTTCTAGTGTCTCCTGTTCATCTGTCTCTGCTGACGTGATTATTAGCCCAGGTGGGAGGGGAAGGATCTTTTAGCCCCCCGCCCCCAGGGCTGCAGCTCTCTGGTCTCCCAACGCTACCACTCAGGGTAGTTCAGCTTTGGCCACAGCCTCGGCCCCGGAACTTCCACGCCCAGCCCATCCCCACCAGCAAGGTCTGTCCGCCACGCCTGCCACGTGGGTGGTCAGAGGGCATACAGGCAAGGGAGGCCCGGAGGCCCGCCACCATGTCTCCGCCATAGACTCAGTGTCCTGGCTGCCCGCCACCAGGCAGCACCACTGGCCTTATCTAAATCAGATACTGGGACCCCCTCCCTCAGAGGTCCACGGCTTCCCCTCGGGGGTGGACGGTCCAGGGGTCCCACGCGGGGAGCGTGGCCTGCATGCCCAGGCCTGGTGCACAGGCCTGCCATCAGGACCCCAGCAGGCCATCCTCTCCCCGGACCAAGTGCCTCTGTGTATCTGGAGACGGTAGTTAAGTCATTCTTCAGCTCCCCATCTCCAAACGGAAACCCTTAGGCCCCTGAGACCTCTTTGGCAAATTTTAAGGCCCATGTGTGAGGAAAAGCAAAACAGCCATCTGCGGGGGGAGGGAAGACCTCGGATCTCCAACCCAGGCTCCGAGGTTGGAAATGCGGTCTGCATTCCGGCCTTTAATTACATGTAAATGCAGGCACTTCAAGGGTCTGAGCCAGAGGAAGCCTAGGGGCTGCAAGGCTCTGGGTTAGCCCCTGGCAGAACCTTCCATTTCTTGTGTTCAGGTGCACTTGGGATGGAAAGGTACTGGGGGAAGTGACCCAGGAGCCCAGTCTGCTGAAACTTTCCATCTGGGTCCCCTGGAGATGATGGGCCCCCCGGAGCCTCTGGAGAGCCAGGCAGCCTGCTGGGAAAGCTGCCCTCTGACCCCCAGAGCTGGTCAGACCGGTTCCGCTGGTTCCCTCAGTGGGGGCTGGTGACCTTACCCTCCAGCCAGCTCTCCCCAGGTCATCTGACCACATTCAGATTCCTCCCCGTGCTGGTGTCCTCAGGCACCGCCCACCCCACTCTCACTGCGTTCTCTTTGCAGGCCCACGGTCAGTGCATTCTCTGTCCCCCAGCTTGGCCTGCCATGGGCAGCCTGACCAGGAGCCAGCTGTCCTGTTGGTCTCCAGGTTTCCTTCTGCCTCCACAGCCCAGGGTTTGCAGTTCAGCTGAGCGTCCGGGGGAGGGGCGTTCCATTACAAGCTCAGAGGGTCACTTGTGCAAATCTGACACATTTTTTTAAAGAAAGTTATTTGGACAGTGCAGGCAAATCTGTGTGCCATCTCTTTATCCTTGGCAGTGGGCACGGAGTGGAGGGCCAGTTAGCGTGGCCCTGGGTTCCGCTGTGCCCTTGGGCCTGGCTGTTACTGTCCTTCCTGCCCTCCGCTCCGCCTGGGCACGCCTGGCTCTTCAGGGACGGCCTTGTCTTGAAGGAGACAGGGTTCGGGCGTATGCAGTTCCTGACCGGAGGCTTCAGCTGGTGTCCAACCAAGGAGAAAGCAGCTTTCCCAACACTGGAGGAAATTGGGCTGTGGGGGCGTTTTGCAAGCCAAGGGTGGGGCTCAAATGCAGCGCCAGCCTTAAGGATTTCAGGAGGAGTTCTGATGCAGTGAAAAATATGCTTTGGGGATGGATGACTTTAGGGCTGTCCCCCCAGGTAAGGTGCCCCACTTGCATGGCCCCTGGCTGGGTCTAGCCCACCCCAAGACTGTCTTCCTCATTCTTACATCCTCAGTGCCTAGGACAGCGCCTGGCGCATAAGGAAACTTAATAAGTAATTTTTGACTTTGTCCAATATTTGAATGAACTCATTAGAGATGCAAAGTCCCACTTGGATGTTTACACAGTGTCTCCTTTGTCCCTACTCTATGGGTGGTAGGGAAAAAGGTTTAAAAAGACAAAAATCACTCTCCTTTCCTATAAAGCCCCTAGGAAGACAAGACACAGACATCTTGAATGTAAATAATATGCAAAACAATGTACTTCACAGAAGGAAAGATCTTCTTGTCAAACTCCTCTGTTTCCTAAGAAGTTTTTCCCTAAAATATATTGTCCAGGACACCAGCTCTGTTCTAGCACATGTAGTCATGAGGTCTTAGGTGTCCTGTCTTTCTAAATCAAACAGACTGTAGGCCAGCGGTGCCCACGTGCTGGCTAAGCAGTGCCCATTGCCAGTGCATTCATTGTTCCAGTGTCTTCTCAGGGCCACTTGCCCTCTGTGGATTTTCTCCACCTGCAGGTTGGGCCTGGACTCCAAGGAGTGAACCGCAGCCTCGCCCAGGCCCTCTTACAGTGGCCCCTTTCTCTGAGCCCTGGGGCTGTCCTGTGCACCCTGTGATCATAGACTCCCAATCTCCTCCAGAGACCCCCCTGACTCACCCTTCTGTTCACCTGCCCTCGGGCCAGTCGTGACCTCTCACCTGAGCCCTGTGCAATATCCTGCCCTCCTGGCTAGAGTTCTTTCCTCAGTGTCATTCAATGTGCCCCTTCCTTGAACCCCAAAACTGTAATGAAGAGGGTTATTATTTTTTAGTAAGGAAACAGGGACAGAAAGGGGGACATTTGGGTCTTCTGTATTTTATAGCCATGACCTTGGCTGAACCTACAGGTGGCCTGGCTTTCATAAGCCTCCATTTAGTGCCATCCTCCTAGTCTTTGCTATATGGAGTCAGTGACACGTGCCTCTTGTGGTGCCTTCCATCACGCCGCGAGTAAGCGTCATGCTGGGTGACTGAGCACACTCCCTAGCATTTTCTCCTGAGTCAGATTCCCCTGCTCTCTTCTTCACTGTGTCAGGATAGGAGAGGACCTCAAACGGGCCCCTTACACTCCAGCTTCACAGCCTAAAGGGACACAAGGGTCTCCAGGATGTGGGGAGAGGCACGCTGGGGAGCCCAGGAACCTCTCAAGGCTACATTCTTCTTAGGAAGCTTCTTATAAAGTTCTATCATTTACTTTATAATGGCTGTTGCTGATTACAGAGCTACAGTAATCAGTGGAATTGGTGTCAAGACAGACATATAGATAGACACATGGGAAAGAATTGGGAGTCCAAAAATTGATCCACACGTACATGGTCAATTTATTTTTGACAAAGTCACCAAGGAGATTCAGTGTAGAAACTATAATCGTCAACAAATGGTACTGGAAAAATTGGGCAGCCATAAGTAAAACAAAAACAGAAAGAAACTCAATACTTAACTTTACATCAGATAAAAAAATTAACTCAAAATAGATCACAGATGTAACTATATAAGAGCTAAAACCAAAACACTCCTAGAAGAAAATATAGGAGAAAATCTTAGTGACCTTAGTTTTGACATCATTTTGTTATCAACAGATAAAGCATTAACTCATAAAAGAAATAATCTATTGACTGGGTCTCATCAAAATAAAAAATAAACTTCTGCTTTTCAAAAGACATTTAGAATGAAAAGGAAAGCCACAGGCTGAGAAAAAATATTTACAAAATATATTGTATATGACAAAGGACTTGTAGCTAGAATGTATAAGAAAGTTATTTATAAGAGACAAACATGAGGGAGGGGGATGGGAGAGAGTCTAAATACATGGTGATGGAAGGAGAACTGACTCTGGGTGATGAACACATAACACAACACACAGATGATGCACTGTAGAATTGTACACCTGGGACCTATGTGATTTTTACTAACCAATGTCACCCCAATAAATTTAACAATAAAAAAAAGACAAACATAATTTTTTAAGTGGGCAAAAGATCCTAACAGACACTTCACCAAAGAATGGATAGAGCTGGTCAAGTCAATAGAGCACATGAGAAGGGGCTCAACCTGGTTAGTCATCAGGGAAGTGTCCATTACAGCCACAGTGAGACCCCACGAAGCACCCACTGGAGTGGATAAAATGAAAAAGACTGACCACACTGAGTGCTGGCAGGGGTGTGAAGCAGCTGAACTCTCACTTACTGCTTGTGGGGATGGAAAGTAGCATGACCACTTTGAAGAGCATTTTGTCAGTTTTTTCAGAAAGTTAAAAATATATCCATCATATGACTCAGCTATTCCACCCTTGGTTATTTATACAGTCCACACACAAAAAATGAAAACTCACATAGACTTGTACCCAAGTGTTCATGATAGCTTTATGTGAAATTATCAAAAGTGGAATGCAACCCAAACTAACTTCCAAAAATGAGTGGATCAGCAAATTGTGACAAATTCATACCATGGAATGTTACACGACAATAAAAGGGAAGGAACTGTTGATATCCATAGAAGCATAATTGAATCTCAAAATAACTGCTGGATAAGAGAGGACAGGCAAAAAGAGTACATACTGTAATTCTAGTTATATACAATTCAACTAATCTATAGTAATGGAAAGAAGATTGGTGGTGGCCTATGGGGGCAGGGGGCTGGAAAGCTGGGGGAAGGAACTGCAAAGTAGCCGAAGAAATCTTTGGGGTGATGCATACCTTCATCGTCTTAACTGTGACGGACAGCTTCAGACATGCATAAATATGTCAAAAGTTCTCAAATGTACACTCTAATTATATACAGTTCATTATGTGGTGATTATACTTTGGTAAAGCTGTCCAAAAAAAGAAACCCTTATCTTTTGGAGATACCCACTGTATGTTTTACAAAAAGCATCTAAAGGACTAAAATTTGCTTCCAGATAATTCAGGAGTGGGGTGTGAAGTGGGTGGGGACATTCGTATAAGGGTGATATAAAAAATGGGCCACCAGTTGACCAATGTTGAGGCTAAGTTCATGTTCATGTAAGTTTGAAATACTACATTGAAAAATGCCTGCTAGAAAATGGGACTCTAACACTAAGAATGTCAAAAACTTACAGCCACATTTCTTTCTTGGGAGCTGGTGAGAGGCCTGGTTACCTTGGCTAGAAATCTCATTAGGTTTTATTTAGTTCACTAAAAAAGGTGTATAGGTGATATAGTCCACCGGCATTGATTAACATTTATGTGAAACACAAGTAGTTAATCGTTAATTCATGCATGTCTTTCGGCAGGCTGGGTTTTCTCAAAGAAGAAACCCATGGCAGGGGCTGCGAGTAGCACTTTATACAAGGTCTGCGGGGGCGGGGGTGTGTGTGTGTGTGGGGAATTCAGCCTTTGTCAATAAAAGAACGGTTTGTGCGGCATCGATGTAACCTGGCAGCCCAGGAGACTGGAATGCGCGTGCGTGAGCAATGACGACTTCACTGTACTGGTCAGTGGGGGCGCTAGGTGACA
>PVJL010018776.1:0-15218 GCA_004026885.1 Lyroderma lyra | reverse complement strand
GTGATCGGGCAGCGTGCTCCCTCAGTGCTTTCTAGAACCACATTCGATGTCTAAGCGTCTGAACCCCCAGGTTCTGCTCTTGCTGTGCATGTTCTGGAGGGCACGCAGGGCGCAGATCCCCGAACAGGCAACTGGGTGAGTTGCTGGAAGGTTCTGCCGTGTGCAAGCCGCCGATGACGCCAGCACCGCCCCCTGCGGCCGGGGCACGCCCAGATGCGGTCGTGGAGGCCAAGGAAGGCGCCTCGCAGAGGCACGGGCTCAGGAGAGACGTGAGGGTGCGCTGGGGCACGCAGGAGCGCCCCGAGTTTGGGTGCAGACAAAGCCCCAGGAAGGCTGTCACACATCCACGCTCAGGCCTCCTGACGACCCCGCCGTCCGCAAACAGGCAGCGGTCGCAAAGCCACGTGCAGACACGGGCAGACCCTCTCTGAAGGGGACCCAGGACGCTGGCCCAAGCCGTGACCTACCGACAGGGGAATGTCGCGATCTGAGGGCTGGTGTCACTTCTCCGTGCGTGTTTCTCTAGGTCACACAGGTTGGGCGGAGTGTCACGGGGCACTGAGGACAAAATCGGTAACCTGTAAAGCTAGTGGACACGGCGGACACCTGAATGCCCAGGGCAGCCCGAAGGCGCCTGAGCGAGGGGTGACGAGTCCCAGCCGCCCCAGGATAGAATGCCAACACACACGGTTCTGAAAACCTTTCCCTTGGGACATCGCGTGCCGCAAACATGACCTTGAAAACTCGACACGCGTTTTCTAGAAAATTCACTTTTAATGAAGGCTTTTCTCTCTGAGGGTGACGGAGCACAATCTCTGCTCATTCATGTAGGTGACAAGTGCTCTGTGAGGGGTGGCCTAGAGGAGCAGCCATAATGTATAACCTGGAAACACAGCCATGGACACGAGAGACGAAAGCCCCCACTTCCATGCAAAGTGCCACCTTGAAGGGGACACCATAGTAGCTGACCTACCGGATGGATGTGTCCTCAAAGAGGTCACTAAACTATGACAGGCTCTACTGCCATGCAGACGTGCCTTCTGTGAGTGTCATCACGTCTTCCACCGATCCTTTCCCCCTCTGATATGTTTATTTTTCAGGTGGCATCTTCAGACGTCTGGGTTGTCATTGCCACCATAACCCCACGGGGTTGGACCACCTCTCCAAGCCCTGGCGCCTCCCTCCCTGTACCCCGTAGGAACCCCAACTTGGGCATTCCAACACAAAACTCAATCGCTTCCCTCGGTGCAGACCCAGCTCCGTGTCTTCGATCTCACGCAGCCGTGACTCCAGTCCCATCCTGCTGACGTCCGTCTGTCACGATGCCCACCCATGTCACCCGTTTCCATCAAGTGCAAGTTGTCCCCATGACCCGTGATCTTATCCAACAGACCTCCGTTGTGCCATCATTGCTACCATCCACGCTGGCAGGTCAGGACACTTGGCTGCAAGTCACATGATCTGCTTCACAGAAAGGTCTACCTGCAGGATGAGGGCAGCTCGGTGTTGGGGACAAATGCCACGTGAGACCTAAAGGCGCCCCAAACTGTGCTCACATCCTAAGAAAGGAAAAACTGTATCAACATGGCAGTACTCAACATGAGCCCACAGGAAAAGGTGAACACGAGTCACGTCTGACTTCGGCAGTGACAAGGTGCTCACAGTGGTCACCATCGGCGTCCACACACTTCTGATGACGGCGACCTACTGCTTGAGCCACGCTGACCACAGTGACCACTTGTATCGCTGCACATGCTGGTCCAGTTTCTTCCAAAGTCCCACCAGTGCAGCCGGTTCTCTACGGTCCACCACGTCCTTTCAGGTCCCCACAGGTAGCAGTCAGGGTGTTAGGTCAGGAGAACGTGGGGGGCACTCAACTGGACCTCTTCTTCCTCCTATCCACTGTCCTGGCCAAAGGTCTTGCACACCTTGAAGGACAAGCATGCTTCCGCCATCGTCTGTGACCGTCCTGCAGTGAATGACCAGCTGCAGAAAGGAGCTGCCCTTCGTCACTAAGGAGCTGATAAAGCCAAAGTCAAAGCCACGCTACTTCTGTGTTCAACAGGAAGCCCAGCCTGCACTCCCACCGGGCAGCCCCCGTGGACAGGCCACCACGTAGGGCCACGAACGTCACGTCTGTGGCTTTAAAGATGAACGGTGCATTTTCTCTTCGGGAACCTGGGAAGAGGCAATTGTCCGGGATCGTGGTGACGAATGGTTCTTATTTGCATCCAGGTTGGGTAAAGGACACATCCCAGGGAGTCTGTGGGTTGGCGTTTTGGTCATCTGCCCTTGCAGGAAGGTCAGGTTGACAGCTGAAACCAGCAGGTGCCAGGAGCGCCCCACTCCTCCCCGCCGCAGGCTGTGCCCACCAAGACGCGTCTCCGGGCATCGCCAAACGCCCCCGAGGGGGCCCTGAGGGCCTGCACGTGGGCATCTGTTTTCAGGGTGTGAAGTCGCACCGAAAGCACTTCCTCTTAGGATGAGTCTGTTATACCTGCAAACGGAGAGAAAGAAACAGCCTGTTTGTTCTTTCTTGCTTCAAAAATCACTGCCCAAAACAGGACACCAAGTTGCTGCTGCAGGCCCCGTCCTTCAGACGGAGGCAGACCGAGTCCGACGACCCAGCGTGCCCTCTGGCTCACGGTGGGTGAGGCCGTCAGCGCCCCCCGGCCCCACGCGTCTCGCATCCCTCCCTCCCCCCGGCCACGCAGCCCGGGCACCTCACCATCGGCTCGCGTCTAATCCACACCGTTTCCTTCCGGGCCAGTTGCTCCCACATTCAACAAATGTCCAACTTCACTCTGATGTGTCCCTTCTAGAAAGACCAGACGCACGAAAGGCACAGAAGACGTCCAACAGGAGGAGATCAGAAACATTTCGTTGTGGTGCAGGGGACAGTGCCAGATTTCTCCTTAGGGGCTAAAGTCCTGTGTCTTTGCCACGCTGGGCCACGCGTCACGGAGCGCAAACCACTAACGCTTTTAGATTTAAATGGACAGTTGTCCCCACGCCAGACGCCTCCCCTCGCGTGCAGGTGAGAGTTCCGCAAAGGTCCCGGCTGGAACTGAAGGTTCATGCCGGCCTGGGCGCAGCCACTGCAAACAAGGTATCGTCTCGTCTCTGTGTGGCACGTGGAAGGAGGGGACGGGGGCAGAATTCACCGGGGAACCTTCTTTTCCCTTCGGAAGACGTCGGTCACAGCTCTGCTAGGAGAATTACGCTCCACAAGACCTGACACCCCCGAGATGCCATCGGCAAGTCGTTCAGCGTCGGGCCCGGGTGAGGAGGCCACGTGCAAGCGTTTGGAAGCCAAGTCCCTGCCGTTTGATGTCACTGTTTGAAGAGCAGCTCCCAGTGGTTGCTGCCCACGATGTGGACAAGAGGAGAGAACTATTGTATCTGAAGTATTGACAGTTAGCTGCAGGGCTTGTTGGCCTCCTGCCTTGCTCATAACGAGCAAACAAGGCGTGCATGCAGGGGGACGAGAGCTCCCGTGACTCTCTCAGTCCTGCTGGAGTCTGTTCAGAGCCAGCAGTCCTCGGGGTGCTGGCGACGGCTGGCTGTGTCTGATGGGCTGTCCCATGAACACAGGGGCAGTATAGCTGTCCCACGTCGTCTTTCGGTCTGCTTTTTCCTAAAGGCCAGGGTATCAACGGGAGGAGGGGATCATCACAGCCAGCCGTGACTCTGTTTGGTCACCCTGGCTAACTCACCCCCAGGGCTTTCACAGTTGGAAGGGTGTCCTTCCATCCCCCCAACCCCGTGTTGACTAGTCTAGCGGCTAGCGAAAGAACACCTAGCACCGGGAAGAAGCCCTCGGAATTACAACATGTCACGGCCATTCCGGGCAGGAACCACGGCTCACAGGCCGCCTCGAGTAGGATTATGTTAAACTGTATTTTCTAAGGTCTGGACTGGAAGAACCTTCCAGAATTCTCTCACCCCGTGTGCCTCCGACGTGCCCACCTCCCAAGTCCCACCTCCTCTATCTCACGGGGAAGCTGCACAGCAGAACGTAGGGCTGCGAGTTCCAGTCGGAGAACCACGTAACAAAACGGTCCCTCCCCCAGGTTCCAAATTATGTTAAGGGGACTCGTGGCTGATTTGTACTGGTCCACGGCCTAAAACGCACGGCCAGTTCTCGCCTGGAACCCGGCGCCTCCACCTGATCCAGTTGGTTGCATAAGGGAGACTCCAGGATATTGAGTGCTCTCATTCCTTAAGAAACTGGTGAAAAATATCCTCAGGACAAAGCACTCAAGGTCTCATCTCGCATCCATCGGAGGTTACAACTTTGCATACACATGCGAAGGCTTCTTTTTAGGCATCACATTGGGAAACGGTCCGTGTTCTTATTATAATGATGCCTGGTGCCGGCCATCTCCACGCTTGCCGAGAGGTCCGTGGTCACCTCTAACATTTAGAGCGTGTTTGTAATGGGCTAGGCTTGTCACATTGGTCAATTATGTTGTCCTTGGAACAATTCCCTCGTGTAGGCAGGACAGTTTTCAGTATTTTACAGGTGACAACACTGAGCTCGGAGATGAGAAATCAATCCCACAGCTTGTGCGAAACGGAATACGCTGGTGTGTGTGTCTGCGCTCAGGCTCGCCGTGACGTGTTCAAGCAAAACACACAAGAATGGCTCTGCGCGTGGCCCTGAGAAGCGGCCGGCCGCCGGGGGCCCCGCCGCCCACCAGGCGCTCTGTCACCCACTAGCAGACGTGAAGGGAGCACGACAAGCGCATCGATGCACGCGCATTCCGCATCTGTGCGGACACCCCGGCGGCCAGGGAACAGAAAAGCAGGATTTCTGAAAGCCTTTCAACGCTCACCGAGCAAAAACCCTGACCCCGGCACGAAAAGCACAGGCCACAGCCCATACACTCCCCTAAGAAGGTTCGAGTCCAGCTGCGCTAAGAGAAAACAAGTAGACGGGAGGGCCGAGGGGGCTGTGCCTGCTCTGTCCCCTGGGCACAGTAACGTGACAACCAGAGCACCGCCCCCTGGACAGCCACCTGAGGTCCAGCCGACAGATGTCCTCGGACTAAGGACACAAAGACGAGGCCACGCGGACACGCACAGCGGACCCCACGTCTGTAGGCGGCCGGGCAGGACCAGGAGGACGCTCGGCCGGGGAGGGTCCCCCGGAGCAGCCAGGGACCCCCCACCCCACCCGGCGGCCTCTTAAAGGGCCCGCGCGGGCTCCGCCCCTCCGGGGTGCTCACCCTGGGCTCCGGCACAGGGGCGGTGACTCGGGGCACGTCGGAGGCACACGGGGTGCAGACGGAGGTGCGGGGCGCCAGGTCCAGGCTGGAGGACAGTCGCCACTCCCCCTGCGTGGGGGCCGGCGCCGGAGCGGCCTGCAGGCGGGCGCCATCTTGCCGGTGTTGCGCCCGCCCCCACGCGGCCGCATCAGAGCCTGATTGGTCCATCGCGCTCCACTCACCCCCACAGGCCCCAGGCAGGTGGCAGTGGCCTTGGTGAGCTCTGGGATTGAGCTGAATAGCTCCAGGCTCAGCGCTGGCACCAACCCAGAAGCTGCATTCACTGGTGACCCCAACTCGTCCCACTAGAGTCTGAGACCCGCTCCACCGGACTCAGGAGGCCCTGGCAGCTTAGGGAGCCCGGCCGGTGGCAGCAGGCCTGGGGCTGTCCTGGCTTTTTGCAGAGCTGCCCCAGGCCCGGTGGTGGTGACACCTGTCCTTGGTTCGCAGTGTGGCCTCGCCCATGCGCCTCCAGGTTTAGCACAGGCAGCAAACAACTGGGAATCGCTCTGTAGCTCCTACCAGGTAGTCCCCGGGCGGTCACAGGCACTGGGTGACAGGGACCTGCAACGGGGGCCCCTCGGAAGGGGCCCCAGGACCCACGCCCTTGGAGGTTGGCTTCAGGCCACAGCAGAGCACTGCCCACTTAGCACGTGTCTACAGGTGTGTGCACGTGTACGCCTGCCCAAGCACAGGTACACCCCCATACTGGAGGCAACTGAGAGGATGTGTATTTTTTCCCTATTGTGTTTCTCAGTGAGAACAGCATCTAGCACATGGCGCGCTTGGAATACGTGTGTGGGGTGAATAAATCAGAGCAGCGATCCCTATCATTATTCTTGTTATCACAGTGTTTGGACAATTACTGTGGAGCGAGTCGGATTAGCCGTCCTCGAAGGTGAGTGGTCTCTCCCTCCATCATTCCAGAGCCGCGTGGGTCCTGTTATCTCCTCCCCCTTTGGGGCCCATCCATCATAGCAAATTGTGCAGGGACCGATAGTGTAATTCCAGACCTGCCGGTGAACGTGCAGATGACAAGACGTATTTCCTTGACAGAACAGATCACGCAGGAATGGCACAAATAACGCTCATCAGCGCAGTGTCACATTCGGTTCAGACACAGCACTCCAGGGGGACAAGGACAGGGGAACGCTGGCCCTCCCCTGGACCAGGGCCGGAAAGAGGGTGAGGAGGGAGGCACTGAGTTCAAGGGGGCACAAAGAACCCTCATGATGGAAACGCTGCCTTCGTGCAATAATCGCTTTACATTAAGGATAAATGCAAAACATCAGGATGAACACAATTTCAAAACCCTTTCTTTGAAAAAAAAAAAAAGAAAGAATCACAAATGTGAATCATGCTCATAGGCCACCACAGTGATGTGTATTTTCCCCCCAGAGAATCCTGGCACTGAAATCAATATTGCCGACACGAAAATCAGTTTTGCAAGGACTGGCCTTGAGTGACCACTTGGAGTTCCAGCTCCCGAAGGCAGCCCTGAGCCCCCGGCCTGCGGGGGACACGGCCACCCACCCGCACGCAGAAGCTCTCGTCTGACGATAAGCAGCTTAAGGAGCAGAATCTGTCCCCTCTCCCGAGCTCTTCTGATGTTTAATAATTGACAAAATTAGGGCAACCTGACATTTAACAGAACTCCCGGGCCGCACTGGCTTTTGTCAACACCGTAAACGCTGACATTTTTCAAAGCATCTGCCTGAAAGCTGAACCCAGACTCCACTTTCTGACCATGTTCTACTTGCTTCCTTGGGGTACAAATGGCCCCCCCAACTCCTCTTCGTGCTACTAAAACCCCCCCTCCCTTAACCACACTATCATGTCTTCAGCTGGCATTAACTCCTTCTCTGCCTCCTGTAACGCTTCTTGTTTTGGGGGCACAATCCTGTTTCCTTCTGTTTGTGTGGCCTCGACGTGCCAGTTAGTTGTCCAGCACGTCGTGGATGCGAAGGTGTAGGTGCTTTTAGAGCCAACTCACCCTGGTTTTAGAATCAAGTGTTAACAGAGTGTTTACTGTAATATTAGTATGGGATCGCTAAACATTTCCATTGATTGTTATTATAAAATAATAACAATGCAAAATTAAAACCACGAACTGCAGCCTTTGTCTTCCCTCCCCTCCTCATGAATGCACCAAGCGTTTCTCTAGGAAACGTTAAAAATCCACTCGGTGTGAGAAGGTCCCAGGTTTTAACCAGAAGGTAAGAGTGAAATTTCTTTTTCTCGGCAGATGAGAAATATAAAACAACAGATTGACTATCTGGGCATGAGTCTCAAGAGGAGAAAAATAGACTCCCGTATTGTAGATGGAAAGGGGGGGACCCCAAGTCTCACGAATCACGTGTCCTATTCAAAGGCTGCACTCCCGAGGCTTCCTCACTTGGAGATCTGTAGTAAGCGTACGGTGTACATGTGATTTTCGTCACCCTCTTCCTGTCCCGTGTCATAGTAAACACCTCCTGTGGAATACCCACAACTTCTGTTTTAAGAATGCAGTCCCACCTATTTTAATTGGTTAAATGTGACAAACAGAGCTGATTCGGAAGATAAGCTAGCATGGTGCCGTCGGCTCGTGATTTATGTCTGGGACTTAGAGTGACAGCTACCTGCCCGCGGTGTGTGGCAGGCTCTTCGGTGTTCGGGGGTCACCCCGGGCGACGGCATCCTCTGACCTCAGATGACCTAACGGATAGACCTCCACGCAATGGCCCTGCAGTGTGCTGAGGCACTGGGCACTCAGCATGGCCCTGCTGTGGCATGCACGGGGCATCTGGTGAGACACTGCGTGCAAGCTCGCATGCTTTGTTCTCCCGGCCTCGCCTTAGCTCCTGGGGCCGCCATCTACTGTCCCCGTAAGTTCCTCCCGTGACAAACAACGGAAACACATCCCCACAGAATACACGCGAAACACTCAGATTGCACTGCCTTCGCTTCTGGATTTCCTTAGTGTCTGCTCTGACCTTCGTTGTCTTGTTTCTCGGTTTCTATCTTCTTAAGTGAGATGATTACATCATGAAGGTCCAGCTTTTCTCTCTTCCTTTCTCCTAATATAAGCATTTTGGTCTAGAAATGTCCCCCTAATTTCATTTAGTGGTATTACACTGATTTCAATACATAACAAATGTGTTTAGTCGTAATTATCTTCTCATTGTCAGTACGATTTCCTTCCCTTACCCATTCAATTTTAGAATTATGTTTTACTTGCACAAATGCAGGATTCCAATCTGATGTCATATTTAATTTCATTGTGTTCAGAGAACGCTCGCTGAAGTTTTAATGCATTGAGACTTGGCTTAGCGTCACTCACTTCTTGTGCATGGTCTGCAGTTGAACATTGTATGTGCTCTCCAATCACTGGGTCAAAGGCGTATTATGTATCTATTACGTCAGCATCGTAATTCGGGCTTTAATCATCTCCATCTCTTGCTTCCCCTGCTTTCATTTCATCCTTAACTTTTGTTTTTACACTTCTCGCTCTAGCAGGTACTAATAGAAACTAATGTGGATCGGTCCATATCTCCTTGAATTTTTTTATTTCATTGTTTTGAGCAATATGGGTAATTGCAAAGAAATGTAAACTTTTCTTAGTATTTCCTGGTGAATAAAATGTTTTTCTTGGGTGTCTGCAGTAACCTTCTTTGTGTCTATTAGTGATATTTGTGTTAAAGTCTCTTTAAGAGTAATAATGATCATCTAGAATATCCCTTTCCATCACTTCAGCTTTATATGCTTTTAGATATATATCATACGCATGCATATACATTTAAAATAAAAACATACGTGCATTTAAAAAGTATTTAAATTGAAATATTTTTGTAGCACAGAGTATAATTCATTTATAGCTAGTCAGGAGAGTCAATAAAACACTGCAATGCAATTCGATTTTTTTAAATTACATGAACGGGTGTGGGCAAGCACGTATTTCAGAGCTTAAATACCATCGCGGTGGGCCTGAGTGGCCTGTAAGCCCGGCTTCAGCAAAAGGCTGGATCACCGTCCCACTGCTGATGGGGGTTTGCCCTCCCAGGGTCATAACCCCTCCAGATCTAATCACAGTGCTGGGCGTTCTGGGTCAAGTGAGCGGCTGGGCCAGTGTCATTGATTCCAGCAGGGATAGCACTGATTGGTACCCCATTGATTACATTGAATCTGAGAGGATGGGGCCAAGAGAATATTGGAATCTACGCACAATTTCCTGTTACTTTACTGTCCTCCAAGTGTCCCTCATAAAGATTACATTATGAAAATGTTATAGGTTTTGATAAATTATAATAAAAATCCAATAACTCCATCAAGAGGGAAGTGCTAACCAAATGTGAGAATTGGAGGGAAGCAAAGTCAACGATTCATGGGGAGTAAGTCCGAAGAAACCGACTGCAAGCATGAGCCCCACACTTAATCCACGTAGACGCCATTCCTTGCCTGTCACGTTGGGGATCGGGGGAGACGGAAGTTTGGCAAAATCCAGGCTTTGGAGAGACACCCCTCCTACGCTCCTGGTGGGGATGCAACGTGGAGTGGCTCTTTGGAAAGGAAACTCAGACATGTGAATATGAAAATATTGATTTTCTATTTCTAGTAACTATTTTTACGAACTATAATAACCAACGTGGTGGAGCAATCAGCCTCGGTCCAGGAAAAGCAGTTGATGACCGAGTCAGGCAGGGGAAATAACTGATGACGCAGATGACGGAAACCTCTTCAGCAGAGAGAGAAAGAGCCTGTGACACGTCACTCCAAGAAAAACAGTTAAGAACGAGGTGGCAGGCACTGACGGGTCCCCTGAATCCATGGAAAACAGCAAATGATGAAGTCAATGCAAGGAAATCAATTATCCAGTCATTCCAGGCAAAACTGGACGATGACCAAGCAGCCAGGGAAACAAGTCGATCACCGAGCAGCCAGGAAAACGAGTCAATCGCCAAGCAGCCAGAGAAACGAGTCGATCACTGAGCAGCCAGGAAAACGAGTCAATCGCCGAACACCCAGGGAAACAAATCAATCCCCGAACAGCCAGGAAAACGAGTCAATCGCCGAGCACCCAGGGAAACAAGTCGATCACCGAGCAGCCAGAGAAACGAGTCGATCGCTGAGCAGCTAGGGAAAAGTAGGTGATGGCCAAGTCCATCAGGGCAGCACAGCCCATTACCAAGTCAGGCAGGGAAAATAACTGACGGCAATGAAGGAAATCTCCTCAGCCAAGACACAAATAGCCTATGAGCACGTCTCTCCAAGAGAAGCAGTTAAGAATGAGATGGCTGGCACTGACTGGTCACGTGAGTGTGTGGAAAATAGCAAATGATGAAGTCCATTTAAGGAAATCAAATACCAAACCACTCCAGGGAAACGAGGCGATGACCGAGTCATTTCAGGCAAAATTAGTCGATGACTGAGCAGACAGGGAAAACCAGTCGATGACGGATCACCTCAGGAAACTTAAGTAATGATAGAAATAGCTGAAATTTCAGACCAGTGATAAAGAGCCTTGAGTACCTGGAAAACAGTGAATGATTAAGTCATTCCAAGTCATTCCAGGCAAAACTAGGCAATGCCCGAGTCATTCTAGGGAAAACAAATCGATGACCGAGTCACTCCAGGAAGAAGAGTCGATAACCGAGTCAGTCAATAACCAGGGAACACAGCTTGGGAGGAAGCTGGTCCAGGGGACACAATGGATGACCAGAGGGCAGGGTGATCCTCATTCCAGGGCAACCAGTCCATGACTGAACCATCCAAGAAAACCGGTGAACCGGTGGCAGGCAGCAACTGCCTGAGTGCAGGGGACATGACCTGACGGAGACAAACCGGTGTTAAGGACTCCACCGGACATGCACTAGTGTAGACCAAATCCCTAGCAACACACTGAGCACAGGCCCCACCAGAGGGTGCCCTTGTGTTAATTATCAGTCCCCGTCTACACCCATCACAACCTGGGCGACCCTGACCTGATATTTCTGCCACACAAACACTTGTGCTGCCTGTTCTAGAACTTTATAAAAGTGGAATCCTACAGTGGACGGTCATTTGGCTAAGGCTTGTTTCACAAAGCCTAATATGTTTTGCAGAAATATCCCTGTGGTGCATATCAGTCCTTTGTACCTCTCCACTGCTGAGTGCATGGAAGTGGCACTTTGTCTCTCCCTTCTCCTGTTGATAGATAACCTTGGCCATCTCCTCTGTCACGCTTTTTTTTTTTTTAAAAAAACCTCTAATACATGAAGTTGCTCTCCATTTTCTTGCACACGTCTTTTTGAGCCACCGTGCCATTTTCTTCTGTCACTGAATATCAGTAAAAGTTCCAGTTGCTCCATGTCATTGTGAACATGTGATGCTGTCGGTGTTTTTTTTTTTTTATGTTCATGTTGGGTACGGGGTGGATTCTCACCACACATCCCTTAATGGCACCAGTGGTTTTTCATGTGCTGACTGGGCACATATTTATGTCCCTTGAGAACTGCCTGCAGTAGTCTTTTGCCTGTAAAAGGATCATAGTGTGTCTTCTTCATACAGTGTGTATCCCAGTCCTTTATCAGATGTGTGTTGGGTGAGTCTTTTTCCCACCTTTGTCTTGCCTATCAGCTTTCTCATTGATTTTGTGGATGAGCCCGTGGACGATGAGATATTTCCACTCTGCCTGTGTGAACATGGATGCTCCCATCCTTGGGGGAATTCAGGGTGTCGCTCAGGGCACTGACTACTGGTGGTCCTCAGTGTGGACACAGAAACAGAGACTGCTGAGCTAGAGACGGCACTGTGCCTCTCAGGGGCTCTCTCTCGCTGCCATGATCCTTTCTCTCCAGTACTGTGCCTGGTGAGCCCTGGTGACCTCAGCCTCCTCACATTTTGAGCCCAGGTCTCTGTGACCTCAATTCACCCAAAACACCACAGCTTAGCTCCTCCTTCTTGAGCTGAAGTCTAGAAACTGGTTTAGACAGTAAGCTGGGGCCAAGGGAGTGCTTCCTTCTTTTGTTCCCCTCGTCACAAGCATCACAGTCATGCAGCCTGGTGTCCCAAGTCTGAAAACCACCGTTTTATATATTGTCCAAATTCCTAATTGTTTACATAAGAAAGCCATTTCCTTAGCAGTGCATCCCTCAGGAGCAGGAGCAGCAGTGTCTGTCATTCCTTCATGACGTTGCTTTTCCTGTTACAAATGTGCATCACGTGTGATACAATTTACTCCTTCTCAATCAATACTGCCACGACACTACGTCGCGAACAATGGAATTGTCCATCTTGAACCTCTGCTCTTGGCCAACACCCAGTCTGCGCAGCTATGGCCTGGTGACTGTCAGTGTTCTTAGCACCACAGAGCTGCACTCGGCCTCGCACGCTGGGCACAGTCAGAAACGGTTGTTGAACTTCTGAGAGCTGTTTCAAGGCCATCAATGTACATGTCACCAATCCATCTTGGCTTTTGAAAAAGAGTCCCCATCCTTTTATGTGTGTTCTCTTCCCCTGCCAACCAATCTATTGTCTGTGGGGATTCAAGCTCTTCTCCGCATTAGGGAAAGCTGTAAATTGCCTTTCCTGCTGCTGCGTGCTTTGCACGGACTCACAAATCCTTTCATTAGCACCCTCACCTCTCATGTTTCTATTCTGCACTACTCCTTGCGAAAGATGCAAATCACATTGCCTAGACATTTTCACAGAGCAACGAAAATTGAACAGTCCTTTGGCTGAGGCGTCTGTGTATCAACTGACTTTGAATTACTGTCTCTCGTTTTTATCCTGAAACGTGTATGTGTGCAGTTACATGTGAATTGTTGATATTTATAACTTCGGAAAATACAATTTACAGCTTGTTGACGACAGAGCTTAGGCATTAAAATTCTTGGTGATACTTCTTCTTGTCCAAGGTGGTGACAAAAATACCTTCAATTAACGATGGAAGATCCAAAGGAAAACGACTTAACAATAACAACAAAACATTAGCTTCCATAACCGCAAGTCTGGTCATAAGGGGACTTGGGATCAATAAATTTGCCTCCTCGACTTTCTTCTGATATGACACATTTTCATTGATTATTAAACCCATCTGGAATTTGCTTGTAACTGTGATGGGACAAAGGAATGGAGGCTGTTTGATTTTTTAATTTACTTTTATTCCCTATTGATAAGCAATGATGACAGACCCACTTATCAAAGAAATTAATCTTCTCAGTCGGTTGCTACTGAGTTAAACTGTTGCCTTGATTACATATGTATTTAATGTGAATTATTTCCTGGTATTTACTATGTGTATTCATGCACATACATACACTAGTAAGCTCTCCTAGTTAATGTATTTGCCCGGCTCTGCACCAATATTGTCTATGTTCACTGACAGGGACCTCGTGTTTCGATTTCTGTTCAATGACACTATTAACAGTACGTATACACACTCATGCACAAACACAGACATCGCTGCACAAAGGCGACTCTCTTCCACAGTAGCCGCGGCTCTTATGGGGCCATTAAGATGACTGGACCCTCCCCCACGCCCCCGCTCGCCGGGGTTTGATTGCTATGCATTCAATTTACCCTTCCGTAGGTTATTAAATCACATATTTCCACCCAGGACAATGCAGTATTTCTACCTCGCTTCAGGTTTTGGTTTTCGTACTTAAGATTTTACAGATTTCTGCGTATAAATTCTAAATCTTTCTTATTAAATTCATTTCGGGGAACTAATCGTTTTCATTTTTACAAGTTGGTAATTCTTTTTTATTGTTTTCTGAGATTATTATTACTCCGGAGGGAAAAAGGTCTATTGTGCTCTGTGTATATAGTTTGCACTGATGTGGTGAATTTATCCTGAAAAACTTGCCTAAATTCTAGTTGGTGTTTACTGGTCTCTATGTATCTGCACATAGAAATAATTCCATCTCATGTCCTAATATTATAAGGAATGCCGTCGCCTTCTTTTGTGTTTTATTATCTACACAAAATAGACGTAATAATAGTGATGGAAACTGATGTCACAATTCCGTACCTAATTGGAATGGACATTTTTCAGAATGACACTGTTAAACTGCTGATATTTCAGGTGAATAATAAACGATCATATTTAAGTAGTTTGTTTCTATATGTGTTTCAATTAGATTTATTTTATTTCTAAGTGCTGTGTTCGTTATCAAATAACTATGGGATATCTGTGGATGGAGATGCACACATTTTTCTCTTTCAATCTTTATTCACATTAATTATATTGATTTAATTCCTCGAGTTGAAATTTTTTACATTGATGAAATAAGTGTTACTGGATGATAATACATTCTTCTTTGGAGCCTGACCTGTGTGGTGTCTGCCAGCATTTTATTTAGACTCTTTAATCTGTGTTTGTATAGAAAAGGATTGAAATTTTGTTGTTTTAAATGTTCGCCTCCAATTTTTAAATTAAGCTTATACTCATGTAGAAAATGAATTTGGACAATTTGCATCTCTCCTATTGATGGGTAGCAAATTATGCCATCCCAAAATATGCCAGTTTGGCAGGAAGATTTCTTTGAGCTGAAGACAATTAAGAAGAAGAAGCAGATACAAGAAAAAACCTGTGCCCTCTCCTCGGCCTCAAATCAGGACATAACGTTGCAAAGGTGTCCCCCCTGCCCCCTGGAGCAGGACACAGGCTCCGCCCCAGGGACACCTGGAGACGCTTGCACCCAGGGGCATCCCCATAGCAGAGCCCACGCCCTAACCTTTATGTACCACTTGGCTTCCACCTGCCCGTTCTCCGTAAATCCGTTCGTCTTTGCTCAGCCAGTTACTGGGCTCTGGGTTGCATGAAAACTCTGGGTTCAGGAGATGTTGGGGGGTTCCTCCTCCACGGCCGTAAGAACAGGATGATTCATCCAGAACCCACTCCATGGCCCAGGCATCTCGGATTCTGCCTCTAACCGCACGTGCCCAGACATACCCAGACGTACCCAGACGTGCCCAGACGTGCCCAGA
>PVJL010018775.1:0-15234 GCA_004026885.1 Lyroderma lyra | reverse complement strand
GTGTGTGGGGGGGTCGGGGAGGGTGGGTCAGGGCCCCCATCTGTCTCTCTGATTAGCCCTCCTGTGCGATTTTACTCGTTAAACGTGTGCGTTTATCACTGTCATTAAAATTTAAAACATTTAAAGGTTCGCTAAGTAGGTAAACAGTAGAAATTAGGTGACGGAGGAGAAGGAGACGTGTTTCTGAGCCCCTGAGGGGCACCAGGTACTGTAATGCTCAGCCGGCTCGTCCTTGTAACCTGTCACTGAAGCAGGTCCCCCGGCCCTGGCCACGCAGCCCAGGACTCCGGAGGCCTGTGCTGGGCCTTCACCTGTCCCGTGGGCGGGCGGGGCCTTGCCAGCTGCTGTCATTTACCTCCTCGGGGAAGCGGTCCCGCCCCTCCCTGCTTTCTGTCCTAACAGAACCGCAGTTGTGTCCCTACCCACGAGCAGATGCGTGATCCCCGAGTGCCTGTGTGGAACCCCTGGGCCTTGCCCGTGCCGCATCCCCAGCTCCCCTCTGGCCCTGTCCCCTCCCAGGTACCCCACCCCTCCT
Source organism: Lyroderma lyra (assembly GCA_004026885.1). Taxonomy (NCBI): domain Eukaryota; kingdom Metazoa; phylum Chordata; class Mammalia; order Chiroptera; family Megadermatidae; genus Lyroderma; species Lyroderma lyra. The sequence goes on along the minus strand of PVJL010018775.1, from coordinate 14,699 downwards.
GCCCTGCCCCTCCCGGGTCCCCTGTCCCTCCTGCCCTGCCCCTCCTGGGTCCCCTGCCCCTCCCGCCCTGCCCCCTCCAGGGTCCCCCGTCCCTCCTGCCCTGCCCCCTCCTGAGTCCCCTGCCCCTCCCGCCCTGCCCCCTCCAGGGTCCCCCGTCCCTCCTGCCCCTCTGGCCCTGCCCCCTCACGCACAGGTCTCTGGGGAGGGGGAATGTATGCTCTGGTCTCCCTTGTGTCCTGCCTCCAGGCCAGTGTCCCCGCGCTCCGAGTACCCCAATCACATTTCTCACCGTCTTCATTGGCTGAGTCCTACCTGTACTCTCAAGACAGGCCTCAAACACCATTCCAAACGCCACGCCACAGAGCGAGCTTTAAAATATCCCCATCGGATCACGTCGCGCTCGTGCGTAAAAGCGTGCATGGTTCTGCCTGCACGTCCAGCACAGCCCGGCCCGGCCCTCGGCCCTCGGCCCCCTCCCCGCCCCCGTCTGCTGCACTGTCTGTGCCCCCACACTGGCTTCGCGTGGTCCCCGGGCCAGCAAGGCTCGTCCTGGCCTGGGGGCAGGGGTGGCCCTTTGCGGGTTGGCGTCCCCTGTTCTCCGTGAGTCAGCAGCCCAGTCTGAGATACCTGGGACGGAATCTGGGGGACCCCTGCCCTGACCCCCCGCTGGGAGGTCGCCTGTGGCAGGTGGGCCGATGGTCCCACAGCCCTGGGCGGGGGTGTCATGTGGCGACAGGGGCTTTGCAAGGGAATGACCGTTACAGGGGTACAACTGGCGGAGCAGCCTGGGTCACCCTTTGGCCCAAGGGAATCAGCTGTTCTTGGAGGTGGGAGGGGCCGGTAGTGAGTGGGAGGGGCCATGGCAGGGGCCGGTGGTGAGTGGGAGGGGGCCATGGGAGGGGCCAGGTGGTGAGTGGGAGGGGCCGGCGGCGAGTGGGAGGGGCCATGTGACTTGCTCCCTCTGAGCTGCTGGTTCCAGGGCTGCAGGAAGGGACCAGGAGCCCAGGTACGCGGCGGTCCCGGAGCTGGGAGGCGGGACACTGCCCCCTTGGGTCCTTGAAAGAGCGGAATTCAGCCAGCACCTGTGCGCAGGAGAACCGGGCTCCTGGGGCCTCCGGGCAGGGGCAACCGCTGAAGCCGCATCTGCTTTCCGACCGGCCCCTGGTGACGCCCTGTGTGTTTGAAGCTGCTGTTTGTGGTCCTTTGTCAGGGAAGGGCTTTCTCTGACTTCACAACATTTGATTTCTGTTTAAAACTGATTCATAAACCTACAAACATATGATTTCTTAAATGCCCTTAAGACATCGCAAATAAATTCACGGATGAAAAAAAAATCTTTTTTGGTTGAAATCTGTGCCCCAGTTTTTGGTGTGGAAGTGTGGGCAGCACGCCTCGTGGTGGGAGAAGGAGGTCCCAGCTGCCGGCTAGGTGGGCACCGCGATTTGGCTCCCGCCCCTGCCCCTGCCGCCACGGGCCAGCCCTGGGGACTCTGGTGGACAGTGACACCTCACGCCCACCTGCCTGGTCCCATCCGGGGCTGTAAGGGCCTTCGCGATTTTCACACCTGAGTTCTTGTGCATTTCCTTTTTGGGGGCCAGGAATTTGGGGCATTGGAAGTGGGGGTCCAGCTCGGATGCTGTGTGCCCTCCCGTGAGCCCTGCCAGCTTGCCCGCAGTGCCCAGCGCCTTTCTCACAACATCCCCTCGGCTACAGCTCTGCTGGGCTCTCCTCTGGTCCTGTTCCGTTGCCTGGGAAACGATTCGGGGGTAGAGCGATGCCTGGTATCGGATGCCCAGGACTCAGAATTAGGAGCAAGGAAACAGGATGGCAACATGGGGGACTACGCTGTCCCTTCCTGGGGGTCGCTTCCTGTCAGGTGACCCCGGCAGACTAAAGCCCGTTCTGCAGAGGGCTGGTTTCTGCCTTCCCAAAGGTAGAGTCACAGAAGCTGAGAGTCGTGCTGCGGGGACCCAGATGAACCGGTTCTGCAGAGCACGTCTGCTTCCTTCCTGTGTGGGCGCCCGTGTGAGCTGCACTGGAAGCAGAAGGGGCAGGCACCGGGGTGGACGTCGGGCCACAACCACGTCCGATCTGCTCACGGATATTGCATTCTCTGCTGCGAAGCTCCACAGCCACCAGCAGTTGGCGGGGGCAGACGCGTCACTCCCCACACCCTGGTGCTGGCGGGAGGGCGTCTGACGGGGCTTCGTGACTGTACAGCCAGAGGGCGCTGGGCTCAGGTGTGCCGGGGACAGATGCCCAGCCAGCCCTGCCTGGGGCGTTCGTTTCTGTTCTGTGGCCGCCCGCCCTCAGTGGTCCCCATGTCACCGAGCAGCTCCTGGTGATGCTGCACTGAGCTCAGAACGGACAGTGCCCAGGGGCACCTGCAGTTACCATTAGCATCTAATTTCCATCAAATAAATCCTTCCGGGACAGCATCCGTGGCCGAGGGCCCCTCCTTCCCCTCCCAGAGGATAACAACAGACGATTGATTTCCTGCCCAAAGCCGGCACTCCACGAAGTTAAAGGAGCCACATCTGCAGGAGGACGGTACTGTGGTCTCGCTCAGCCCCGCCTCCAGCACGGACCAAGCATCTGTGTTCCTGGTCCTCCGACCCCTGGAGCAGCCTCTCGTCAGCGCTCCGCCTGCTCCCAGCCCTCCGCTCCCGTAAACCAGGTGGGGACCAGGCCCTCTCCTACACAACCTCCCCACGTGACCTCTGCGACCTCCCCGTGTGACCGGCACAACCTCCCCATGTGACCTCTGTGACGCCCCCATGTGACCTGTGTGACCGGCACAACCTCCCTGTGTGACCGGTACAACCTCCCTGTGTGGCCTCTGTGACCCCCCATGTGACCTTTATGACCTCTCTGTGTGACCTCTGTGACCTCCCCATGTGACCTCTGTGACGTCCCCGTGTGACCTGTGACCCCCCGTGTGACCTCTGTGACCACTCCGTGTGACCTCTGTAACGCCCCTGTGTGACCGGCACAGCCTCTTTCTGACCTGTATGACCTTGAGGAGGGACAGCAGTAGCAGAGCTGGGGTGTGGGCACTGGTCTGTTTCACGGGGAAGGTTCCAGAGCGTTCACACCATCTGGCCTGGCTGGGGTCTTCACAGAGTGGGTGGGAGAGGCAGGAGGGAGCCTCGGACCCTTGTCCGAGCCCGTTGGCACAAGGACACACCGCTGTCCTCCCTCCTGCAGTTGCCCCTGTGCAGTGGGCACCTCGCCTGCCTTCAGCACGGGGTGGAGCCAGCCGGCCGGGTCCTCGCCGAGTGGGCAGCACGGAAGGCGCGTCCGTCCTCCGTCCACACTGCCCCAGCTCTTCTGGCCACTGTGACCGCACACACCGGGGGTCCTGAGGGGGCTGGCACAGCTCCATCATGTTTGGGAGGACATGTCTGGAGCAGGGGAGCAGGCCGTGCTGCTGGGGCGAGCCTGCAGGCCCCGGGGCTTCTCCCGTCGTCAGCCAGGCCTGCGGCATGGACTGCCTGGGTGCAGCCTGTGACCCCTGGGATGGGGGCCCCACACCGGGGCAGGGGGCCGGCCCCTGCGGTACATCCCTGCTCATGGACCTTTCGTTCCTTACCTGTGACGTGGGGCTGCCGACACTGCTGACCTTCAGGACGGGCATGAGGACACGACGCATGTTACGCTCACGCTGCCGTCTTGGTTCAGGTGTCGAGACATCAGGCCGTTCGAGGGACCGCCTGCGCAGCGTGGAGATGCAGGAGGGGGTGCTGGGGCTGCAGAAGGCTCCGGGGTTCTCGCCACCTGCAGCTGCAGGGATGGATCTGGCGGGCGTTGTGCCGAGTGGAGCATGTCAGAGAGACGGATGCAGTGTGACTTCGCTTGTACGTGGAATCTAAAGAACACAACCAACCAAATAAGCAAACACACAAACAGCAGAAAGACGCACAGATACCCAGAGCTGTTTGATGGGTACCCGAGGGGAGGGCTGTGGGGGTGGGGGGAAGGGAGGGGATTGGGAGGTGTAGGCAGGTACTGATAGCTCCATGGTGTCCGGGGATGTGGCATAGAGCACAGGGGACAGTCAGTAATGTGTTCACAAGTGTGCACTGTGCCAGGCGGGGGCCATCACTTCTTAAATGACACACGTGTAACTCCAACCACTATGGTGTCCACTGGGAATTAATATAAAATAATACTGAATGTCAAGTGTAATTGAAAAATTTAAGAAGCGGGGGAAAGGTAAAGGGGGTGCGAGGCCCAAACCTCCAGGTGTAAAACAGACAAGTCAGGGGGACGTCACGCAGAGCCTGGGGAATGTGGTCACTAATATGGTGACAGCGTGGTGCAGGGTCGGTGGTTGCTGGATTTGTCACGGCGACTACTTATTAGATACACCAGGGTGCCAAAACCGTACACACACTTTAAGAAGTGTTGTCTCTGGATTCCTTTTCAAAGTTGCATTGAATTATGGTAGCAACGTGTCATATGACGTTCACTGAAAAGATGGAGGTAATCACACGGACGCTAGTGTCACCCAGCGACAGGCAGGACAGTCAGACACTGGCGGAAGCTCCGTTGTCAGTCGAGGAGCGCAAGACCCTTCGGAAGTGGTATCTGAAATCCGAGAACGCTGTTTGAGTTTCCCCCACGTTCTCCTGACCTGACACCCCTGACTTCTACCTACGGGGGACCTTAAAGGACGTAGTGTCCCACGGGAAGCCAGCTACACAGCCGGGACTTCAGGAAGAAACTGAAATGGCATGAGCAGTGACACAAGTGGACGCTTTGGTCAGTGTTGCTTAGGCAGCATTCGCCGTCATCAGAAATGTCTGGACACTGATGGCCACCACTGTGAGCACCTTGTGTCACTGCAGAAGGCAAAGGTGACTTCTTAAAATGTGTGTACAGTTTTTGGCACCCTCTCTGTAAATGCTGCATAACTACGGTGTATCCCTGACACTAACATAATATTGTAGGTTGGCTCCATTTTAATAAAAATTTTTAAAAAAATGAAAGACAAAAACGGACACCAAAGATTCTTCATAAGGTTCCAGTCTGGACGCTTTACTGGTGAGGTGTTCAGACGGTTGTGGAGCGGAGAGTGTCCATGCTGGACGAATGTTCCGGACAGCGGCTTCCCCAGAGCAGATGTGTCCCGGCGCCCCGGCACCGGCAGGCAGAGCAGGAAAGGGGGCAGCTGTCCTTCGTGAATACAGACGCACAGCTCCCCTTTGAGACCCCAGTGGTGTGGCCACGGCTGTGCGTCTGTCACACCGAGACCAAGGTCACCCCCGCAGCAGGAGTCCCACGGCAGCACGAGAGCCCCGCGCCCCAAGTTCACTCCGAAGGGCAGAGCTCTGGGATCGCGCCCACAGGTTGAAAAGTCATTTCCCGGAACGTTTCCTTAAAACAGGAGAGAAGGGCACTTCCTCGACACGCACACAAGTACCTGCGCAAGCGCAGTCTCGAGGTGGCGCCCTCTGTACGGGCTTTGCAGTGGGGCTGCGGTTCGGGTGTGACGGACGTGGTCCCGGGAGGCGGCCCGAGGGGTGCGCCTCGCACGGCGTTGCCAATGCCAGCCGTGGCGTTTCCGGCGTCAGCCGTGGCGTTTCCGGCGTCAGCCGTGGCGTTGCGTCTGCCGTGGCGTTTCCGGCGCCAGCCGTGGCGTTTCCGGCATCCGCCGTGGCGTTTCTGGCGCCAGCCGTGGCGTTTCCGGTGTTAGCCGTGGCGTTGCGTCTGCCGTGGCATTTCCGGCGTCCGCCATGGCGTTTCCGGCGCCAGCCGTGGCGTTTCCGGTGTTAGCCGTGGCGTTGCGTCTGCCGCTTACCGATTCACCTGTGGCGGCGCGTTTTCCCAGACGGGAGGCACGTTGTCCGAGCACCAGCACCAAGAGGGAAGCCCACCGCCCGCTCGCCCCTAAATAAATGGCGGAAGTGGGACCGTTTCTGTCATGTCGCCTGTCCTGCCGCCGTCGCGGGCTGTGGTTTCGTGTTTTCACTTTCGAGAGCGACACGGCAGATGCAGGTCGTTCGTAGCCGTGACGCAGAGGGGTTCGGGGGCCAGTGTTTACGCCAGGACTGGCCCACGGCGCGGGACCGGCCTCTGTCGCTCTGACCACGGCTCAGGCCGCGTTCTGGAGGAAGAATGTGGTGTCAGTGCTGAAACCTGCGCTGGGTCCAGAATTTGGGGGTCACGAGCTTCCCTTTCACCTCCGAACTCTGCTTCATTGCTTTCTGGTATGTATCCGCCAGGAAGGACGGCAAACTTTCTGCAAAATTCAGACACGTCCCCGGGTTTGACTCGGGTTTTGGGGTCTTCCCCCGCTGCTTTCCGCTGCCTGAACCCACTCACCTGCCGGAGTGGGGGTGGGGGTGGTCTCACCCACTTCCTGTCTCCCGGGGGGGTTGGGTTCCTAGGAGACCGCGGATGTCCCTCTGGAGACCGGGGACAGCTCGGACCAAGGCGGTCCCTCAGTGGAAGGGCCGTCCCGTCTGGCAGGAACTCGGGGTCCCAGCACGGAGGGGCGGAGAGGACCCAAAGCAGATGTGCCCCCGGCCTGCGGCAGAATGGGGGCCACTCGGGGGGCCGGTGTGTGGGTCCCCGCTGCCTCTCACCAGCCCCCCAGGAGGAGGGGCTTTGCCCCACGAAGTAGTTGCTCTACTGAACTGGGAAGACAGGCGGGGGGACCCTCTCCCATCTGCGTCTGAAACCGGAGGGACATCGGTTGATGTTGCTTTGCAGTTGACGCGTGTCCCGGGCTTTCGTGGGATGCACCTGGGCTGCGTTGGGTGACTTCCAGTCTCGAACTGGACGGTCTGAGGATGCTCAGGGCTGTGGCTCAGAGGACTCCAAGGCCAGCGGAGACGTCAGTGGCTTCGTAAGGACAGCGAGAAGTGTGGCGTCGTGAGCTGCAGACGTGCCTAATTACATACATAATGCATCTGTGTGACTGTCAAGTAAGGGGGTGCTAATGAATCAATTACTTTTAATTGTAGGATGCTTGATTGTTTCAGAAATATAATTGATTGTAATCAAGAATCAATTAAATGTTGATAGTAATTATGTTTATCAGGCTTAACTACATGACATCATTGCACTGTGCCTGCTTCAGGGAGAAGAATCTAGAATGAGGTGCTATAAGGGGCAGGGAGATTGCGCGTGGTGACGCCAGCAGCTGGGCGGGGGTGGGACTGCTCCACGAGGGGCGGACGGGTGGCGTGCACGCGTCGGGGCTCCTCCGTTGGGCTGCTGAGGGGACGCTCTGCTGCGGGGAGCTGGGCACGTCCCCGAGCGAGGCGGGCACCTGCCCGTGGGGCGTGTCTGTGTAGGGACTGCGAGGGGCCTGACCCGGGGGTACTGGAGAGCGCTGGCCCAGTCCTAGGGACCCCCGAGAGCACTGGCCCAGTCCCAGGGACCCCCGAGAGCACTGGCCCTTGGACAGCCAGTGTGCTGTCCAAGGGGTGGCCGTGGGACACACGCGGGTGCGCACACATGTGCTCGCGCTTCCTTCTAGTCCCCAGGGCAGAGGCTGTGCCACCGCTCCTTGTGCGTCTGCTCCTGCCTCTTCCTAGGAGGCTGGTGAGCACGGAGTTGAGTTTCAGGGAGGGTCCCTCCCCAGGGGACAGTGAGACCCCTCTGCTGCCCCTGGGCCAGGTGGTCTGCTGGGTCAACCCACGGAGGGAGTGTGGTGGGGGCTCACCCTGGTGAGGGTTGGGGGAGATGGGGAGAACCCCCAAACAGGGCTTGAGAATGTGTTCTCCGGGGCAGGGACTGTCCCCCTCAGGTGACCGAGGCTGAGCGGTGGCTTCTGAGGTGCCCACTGAGCTGGAGCTCCTGGTAGCTTTCTCAGTTTGTGACAGAATTCGGTGAGACTTAGATTCCTTAGGGTGAAGAATGGTGTGTGTCCCCCACGGTGGTGCAAGGAGACAGCCCGTGAAGGGCCCTAAGTTTTTGTGGGAGCACTTTTAATGAACAAGGTGACGTTCATACGATTGTGCATTTTTGTGCACATTTTTCAAACAGGAGTCAGTGCAATCCTCCCGTCAGAAAGCGTTTGCAGAAGCGGAGCCGGATGTCACCACCACCCTTGCAGCTCTGCCCTGTGTCCCCACAGGGCCGGGGACAGGGACACAGGCCACTGGGTCCCCAGGGAAGGGGCTGTGAAAGCCTGGGGCTATGGGAACGGCCTGCGTCAGCACAGAGACAAGTGTCAGCATGCCCGCGCCGTCCAGCCGGCATGGCCCGGGGACCAGAGTCCCCCCCAGGAACCCCCGTTGGAGGCAGGCAGGCCCCCTGCCACACGCAGGGAGGGGACATTGGGACCATGACAGTGCAGCTTGGCTGGCTGTGCAGAGAGGAGCTCAGCGGGGAATGATGGGGTCCCGGGCTCATGGAGCCGACTGACTGGACCCAGCAGGATGGGGAGGCCCATTCCACGGTGTCCTCGACCTCGGGCAGCTTTGCGTCCTTGGGGACGTCTGCGGGCATTGCCCATCGTCACGGCGGTGGGCAGGGGGCCAGGATGCTGCCGCACGTCCCTCAGGGCACAGGTCAGCGGAGATGCCCAGGACCTCTGGGGGACGTGAGGTGACCTATTGGGGCCGCCCCTCGTGTGCTGGCCCCGCCGCCCGGGGTCCTAGGGACCTGTGACCCGAACAAGGTCGGGATGATCCATAAACCTCACAGATCACGGCGTGTGGCCGCGACGACCTTCTGCTGCAGCTGCGGGCACCCGGGCGGCCTGGTGGCATGTGCGGGGGCGCGGGGACACCCCGCAGCGGCGTCAGTGTGGTGGCGTGGGCGCCAGGCGCAGCATGGGGTGTGTTCGCTGTGGCCCGGCCGGCGGAGGGACGGGGCTGGGGCCCGAGCACGTGGGTGTGAGGTCATCGCGCTTTAGGGAGACGGCGCCTCCGTCCTGGGGCCGGGGGGCAGGCAGGCCCAGAGAAGGAGGGGGCACCCCGAAGTTTCCAGCTGGTGCATCACCGCAGGGTGTTCTCATGCAGGAACTTTACTGTCCCTTGTTTGTGTCACGAAGAAGCCTGAGCAGCCACCGACGTCTCGGCATCTCCGTAGCCGGACAACTGAGACCTCGTTCGTCTGCCGGCCGGCCTGTTCTGTGCCACCCCGGATTTTCTGTCACCCCCACTTTCAACTCTGCAGCTTGTGTCCACGCCGCCGAATTGGACACAAGTTCCATGTCATTTCCGTCACGAATTAGCTCATCGTTCCGGGCTCGCGGTGCCGAGCAAGCAGCACCCGGCCGTGTCCGCACCCGACGTTTGCGGGTTTCAACCAGGGAACCATCGCCCTAATCACGACGTCGATGGGACGTGCGCACACGCAGATGTCACCTCATCGCGGGAGCCCGTGACACCTGGACCGCGGCCTGCGTGTGACCACCGAGAGCGCGGCCGCGGCCGGTTCCTTCCCACCCCGCCTCCCACTTTTCTCCTCCCGGGGAGGCCGGGATCTACGTGGTGTGACCGATGTCCCTGCGCAGCAACGTGTGTCCCTTCAGGGTGACGTCCGCGCTTCCTGGGGTGTCTCAGGGCCGTGAATGGTCTTCATCCCCGTGGGAGCTGCGGCCTCATCTCACTGAGTTGTCATGGTAACCACCTGCTGGTGTCCCTTCACCAAAGCAAGGCGTGTGCAGGTGAGGACCCAGGTGGAATTCCACGCAGCGGTGACAGCGATCACCGGGACCCCGAGATTGCTCAGCACGCTCAGCTTAAGGAGTCGGGTCCACGGTGAGTGCAAAGAGGGTACCGGACAGGTATCTCCCCGGAAACGTTTTGGTCCTGCCGGGGTGCGCTCCTGTCACCCCACAGCGGTCCCCCGTGAGCCCCGGGCCGTCTGCGCACCCCGAATAGCCATGCTCGGAGCGAATTAGGAGGCCTTCGGAGGGAGCGACTGCTTCTGATCTGGGGGAGCTGCCGGGGGAGGTTTGGGGGGCTGAGCGCAGGCAGGGGTGGGTGCGAGCGTTTAGCAGAGGGCGTCCTGGTGCAGCAAATGTCCCCATCCCCCCTGGGTGCGGGACTCCCAGGGTGAGCAGCCCTGTCTGCCCTTGGACAAGCCTTGCTTTGGTCCCGGGGTTGCGGGGTGCAGGGGGGCAGGTGTGCACTGAGCCAGACGGCTTCCTGCTTGTGAATAAGTGCCCAGTCCTCGTGGAAACAGGTAAACGCTCCAGCACGGGGGCCGTGACACCACGCAGGAGGGCAACTCCGGCTGCTTTTTCTCCTGTCCCCGTGCTCTGCGGGCTCTGGGGAAGGAGGGTCCGCGTGGGGGGCTCAGCTGGTACCACACGGCCCCCGTGAGCGAGCCTGGCCTACACGCCCACCTCGGGGGCCGGCCTGCATGCCCAGAAGGATCATGGGGCCGTGGGTGGGTCCCCGTGTGCTAGGTCTCCTTTCTGCCCTCCGCAAAGCCTCTCGTCGTGGACAGCGATTCACCCTGTGGGCTTTGGGCAGCAGGCTTCGTCCCTCCCGGCCCCGGAGAGGTGGCCTGAACCCACAGCGATGACTCCTGCGCTCAGGTTTATTCTCTGGTGACGGCCTGTCCTTGTGGCCTGAACCCTGGGCTCCAATTACCCCGGGCCTGTCGCACAAGGGCCACGTGTCTTTCCGTTCCCGGGCAGAGGATGACACTGCAGTCTGTCCTTGGAAACTTTTGTGCGTGCGTGTGTGACACTGACCTCAGGGCTTTCTGGCCGCCTGCAGGTGGGCAGCACAGGGGTTTTCAGGAGTCTCCTGGGCAGAAGGAATCCTTTCAGGGTCCCTGCCTGGGTTTCTCTTGCTGCCACCTGCAGCGCGTCTGGCCGCCGGGGTGGCCCACACATGTGGGGTCAGCCACCCACCCCCCTGGGGCCATCGGCACCGGCACCAATGCTGGGTCTGCCGTTGGGTCTGTGTCTGGAACCCACTGTCCACTGTGGGAGGCTGAGAGCAGAAGCGGCGAGTCTGTGTCCTCTGCTCAGGCCACCGAGAGCTGGGTTCCCCGCGGGGGTGGGGAGCGTGGCTGCCGGGTCTCCTGCACGGGATTTGGGGGGCCCCTTCCCAGCCTGGTGTTCCCGTCTGCCTGGAGGGCAGGTGCTGCCACCTCGGCCGTGTTTATGACGCTCTGGGCCTTGCGCCTCCGTCCAGTATTGGCCGTGTGGCCTGGCCCTCGCTTCTTGCTGGGGAGCTGATCGGGGCGCCCCCGGGGGCCTTTCTGTCAGGCGGAAGCGGTAACTGGGGCGGCTCTGTGTCCCCGAGACCGTGCGGCGGCCGGAGAGCGTGCCTGGATGCCCATCCGCTGCAGAGCGACAGGGGCGTGGGCCTTGGTGTCTGCTCCCCAGGAGGCTTCGCTGTTTTGCCTAAAAAATCACATTTGCAACGAGCTGCCGTTTAGCTGGGACGCGGAGGGTAATTGCTCAGAATTAGCGCCTGATTTGCGCCGAGCTTGATTTGCCAATTATCGGGGACTTGGGAATGATCTGCGCGCAAATGCGGGGCGACTCCTGATGACTCGTGTGGGGGCCACGGGTGACCCCACCGCCACGCCCCTGAGCAGCCGAGACACCCCCCGCCACGCCCCGCCGTCCCCCGCCGCCCCCCGCCGGTCGGCCTGTGCCGTGGCCGCTTCGAGCTCTGACTCTGCGTTTCTCTTTGGTGGACGGCTCCCAGCAGGCACCTCCCCGGGCGGCCACCCGTCCCCCGGCCGGCGTGCTGCCCTCACGCTGCCCGCAGGTGTCGGCAGGACCGGACCCGGTCGCCGTGGCCGCAGCTAGCCCCTTGGCAGGGCCGAGGACCCTGACCGCAGCCACACGGCGACACGGGTTTCTGAGGCAGAAACGCCCACAGACGAGTGGTTTTCGTACGGATTCTCTCAGCGCTTTAAGGTGAAGAAATGGAAATACATTTTTATAAAGTCCAATTTCAGACCTGACAGCTCCCCTTTAAATACTTTATTACTTTTTAAAATTGCTTTCAGTGTCCCCAAGAAAAATTATCCCCACGGTGACAAATGGCTTGTTTGTCTTGGGATCCGATTGTGCGTTTAGCTAACTCATCCAAGAGTTTGGGTTAATGTAAGGGAAGTCGTGGAAGATGTTCCTTTTCCCGTAAACGAGTGATGGTCTTCTCTCCCGTTTTGCGAGACCAGACACGCGACTGTGGGACACCCTCTCTGCCTGTTCCACGAACCCCTGTTCTTCCTTCACTCTCGTCTTTTTGGGGCCCCTTTGCCTGCAGAAAGCAGACAGGAGCCCCGAGAGAGCAGAGGCGTTCCCGGGGCACACGTGCATGTACACACACTACACTCACACACTCACACACCCTGCACACGCTCACTCATGCGCACATGCTGCACACATGTACACTCACACACGCTGCACCCACACACACATGCTGCACACACATGCTGCACAGATGCCCACTCAGGCACACACACTCCACACGCATATACTTACGCACACACACATTGCACACACATGCACACATGCTGCACTCACGCACACTCACATACATGCTGTGCACACACACTCATGCACACACACACTGCACACGTGCTTACACACACGGCACACACGCACTGCACCTGCGTACACTCACGCACACACTGTACACGTGCTCACACACACTGCACACACGCACACACTGCACACGTGCTCACACACACTCACTGCACACATGCACACTCCCGCACGCACACTGCACATGCTCACACTCATGCACACTTCTTGGAGGAATGCCCGGGACCGCCCAGTTCTGAAAGGCCTGCAAGGTGAATGGCATCGGCACGCGGGCCTGGCTGGTGGCGGAGTGACTGATGACGCCTATGCAGTCATGGGCTGTGCAGTCGCAGGCTCAACCTCACCTCCCTCCCACCGGTGACAGACATGAGTCAATGGAGAGGATTTGGATGTCACCTGTGCATCACAGTCGTCCCTCCCCGGGGCCGGGAGGCTCCCCGGGGCCGAGAGATCACCTCCTGTCACTGCTGTGCCTGCTCCCCCAGGCCTAGCACTGGGCAGGCGGTAGAGAGAGAACTCCTCATTTGCTGTGGGCGGAACGTCCTTCATTCCCCTCAGCTCTGCTGTGCTCCCTCCTCGCTGGGTGGCTGCAGATGGCGGCATCGGTCTGGCCCCTTCCTCGCCCTCGAGCTGCCGCCTGGGGACAGCCCCCAGCCTAGGGACACTGTGACTAGCCCGTGGGTGTCCTCAGCTTCATTTCCTTTAACTCTCTTCATGCTGATATCTGTAGTGTCTCTCATAATCGCCCCTCTGGAATGTGCTGGAATCCCGACCAGTGCAACTCACCACGTTCCAGAAGATTCCCAGTTTCACTCCTACGAGAAGATGGAATTAGGAGCTTAGTGAGGAAATAGCGTGTTCTCTGTTGGGTGGTCAGATTGGCTGTTCCCTTCTGGGTCCAAAACACAAAGGCCTGTGGCCCTGGAGACACTGAGCTTTGTGTCGCCCCTGGAGGGCCAAGGATCCGGCGTGGGCCGCGCTCCTGTGGACTGTCCCGCGTGCCCCCGCACCCGACCCTCCTCGCTGTTAGCAGCCGACCTCGCCCGCCCTCCTGTCCACTGGGAGCCTCTTGCAGGCGGAGCTGAGTGTCACTCATCTTCGCGCTCCCCCGGCCCCTGAAGCTGCACTCAGGAAACGCCTGTAGGGTGAGTGCCCAGAGCCAGGCAGGTGCCAGCACAGATGTGACTGCGTCCAGGGCCACGCAGACCCCACGAGGAAGCACTCAGATGCCGCTGCAGTCATGCGAGTCACGCGGCAGAACGGCGGCTTTAAGGGACGGGTTCGGGCCGCCTGACGCAGAGGTGACGGCGTGTGGTTTTCCTCGCTGTCACCATGCGTGGAAGTAGCAGAGGGAAACTCTAGTTTCCGCCGTTGAACATTCCGTGGACGCGGAGCCGGGAGAGGCTGTCGAGCTGGGACTTGCTCCACGTGGGGCCCGTTGGCTGAGGTGTGAACACCAGCCTGGGGCCTTGGGTTAACGGGAAGCAGCAGCGTGACATGCTCCCAGAAGTGCCCTGTGGTTTGTGGTCACGGCGACGTGACTTACAGTTTCCGTTTAGATGCTTCAGATCCACGCGTGCCGATCGCTGATGCCCACGGTCACAACAAGCCTGACGGTCAGTGTCTCACGGCGCCACGTCTTCCATCTGGAACTGCTGGGTGAGGTGCCCTGCCGAGATGACGTTTTAACTTTTGACGTCTTTTCTTTGGGTGACACGATGAGCACTTTTAAATTCGTTCATTAACTAGTGGTGTCTCCCTCCTGTTTGGGAGAGAAGAGTGCACGTCGTGTGGAAAGCTCATGCCAGCGCGGTGAGGGCTGGAGTTAAAGGAATTTAGGAAAGTACAAACAAGAGGTGAGAGAGAAAAATCACACACCACGCTTTTATCACCGTCACCATCACCACTGTCATCACCACCACCATCGTCACCACCCTCACCACCATCATCACCACCATTGTCACCACTGTCACCATCACCATTGTCATCATCACCACCATCGTCACCATCACCATCACCACCACCGTCACCATCACCACCACCATCGTCACCACCATCACCACCATCATCACTATCACCACCACCATCGTCACCACCATCACCACCATTGTCACCACTGTCACCATCACCATTGTCATCATCACCATCACCACCATCGTCACCATCACCATCATCACCATCGTCACCATCATCACCACCATCACCACCACCATCG
>PVJL010018774.1:0-15216 GCA_004026885.1 Lyroderma lyra | reverse complement strand
CCCCCAGCCCCGGGGACGCAGCAGCAAAGGCAGCGCAGGGGCCCGGGGCTCACCGCACAGGGCCAGCTTCAGGCCCGTCTCCACGCTTTCGATCCGAGGAGCCAGCACGCCGGGCGTGTCCAGCAGGAACGTCAGCGGCCGCTCACACACCTGCGGGGCGGAGTGCCCGGGGTGAGCCGTGTCCCTCGGCCCCCCGATGTCGGTCCCACTGCACTCGGAGACCACACGGGGCTCCTGCCAGGAGGGCGGGCGTGGAGAAGCCCCTCTGTGTGGGGGAGCCCCTCCCCGCCCGGACCACCGCGCCTCAGTCCCTTGTCTGCGTCCCCACAGGGCTGGCCTGAGGGCTGGTGCAGGGCCCGGCGTGGCGAGCGTCTGGGAACACGCAGTGAGGGGAAGGACACGCAGACACGGACGGCCACGCCGGCCACGGGAGGGCCCCTACCTGGATTCGGGACAGCACAGCTCTGGTGACCCCGGGCTCGCCACCCACCCTGGTGGCTTTTCCTGCAGGACAGAAGGTGTCAGACCCGTGAGACGCGTGGGCCTGGCAGAGGAGACCAGGGAGACCCCCGAACCCCACAGGGGCTGGCGCTCGCACTCAGCCCCCGGTTCCAGAACGTGCCGCCCCGATGCCTGCAAGGTGCTCTGAGACCCGCCGAGGGACCGACAAGTGCCCAGCGGTCAGACCCCAGCTCCTCCCCGCGGCCACCTCACTCCGTCCTCGGCCTGAGGCTTCCCTACCCCAGGCCTGCGTGGGCGCGACTACACTGGCTGCCCCAGGACCCAGCTCGGGGGTGGCCCCTCTGCTGCAGCGTAAAGGGACACGCAGTCCACCAGACGATGACAGACAAGTGACCGTGGGCCGGCCACACAGCGGAAGCTACTCGGCCTGAGAAAGCACGAACGTTCTGACACCTGCTGCAGGACGGGCCTGGGGGACGTGTGCTGAGTGACGCCAGTCCCAGGAGGACGGGGCCTGTGACCCCCCTTCACAGACCCACAGCAGGGGGCACGCGGGGGCCAGGCCGTGGGGGAGGCGGCGCTGAGGTGACACCCGTCTGGGAACGGGATGATGGGTGCACAGCCTGACGTGACTGATCTTAAGCCACAGCTAGGGGACAGGGAACTTCAAAGAGCAGACGACCAGCCAGGCCCCCGTGAGCCCAAAATGCCAGCGGCACGGTGACAAGGAGCCGGCGCTCACGCCGCAGGGGGGCTTGCAGCCTTGGCCTTAAACGTCACCCGCCTCCGAACGAGGGGGACGGCACAGACAGCGCTGCGGACGCTCCGCCTGCCAGAAGCCGGAGAGCCGGCCGGGGGCTCGGACCCCAGACCCACGGCAGCACGGCCCCCGGGGACCTCAGGAAAGGAACAGGCGGCCGGGTCCCTCCCACAGAGCTGAGCGGCTGGCAGAGCGCGAGGAAGCGCCGAGGCAGCGGCTGTACCTTTGCGGAGGTGCTGCCTCCTGAGCGCGTTGATGAGCGAGGACTTGCCCACGTTGGGGACCCCGATGACCATGATGCAGTGCTCCACGCTCTGCGGGCAAGGAGAGCGGAGTGGGGCGCGCCAGGCCGGCCCTGGGCCCACGAGGCCCACCCCACCGGGCGACAGGCGCCCCGCTGTCAGCAGGGGGCCCTGGGCCCCACTGACCAACCTCCTGTCGGTGGTAGCGGGAGCTGCTCCCCACCAGTGCCGTGACCGCTGGGATGACCTGCAACAGAGCACAGGGCGCTTGCAGGTTCCGGAAGGGTGTGCCCTAGTGTCTGGCAACGGAAAGGCAGCCTTCCGTCCACGTCATGCTACAGGGGGGGCCCCTGTGCCCCGTCCTGTCCCTCCGGCACGAACGAGAAGGACAGTCACCCGGAAAGGGGACACCTGTGACCACAAACACCTAACAGGCACGTGGGCCAGGGACGCCTCCAGATACCACTGGGAAAAGGAAGGTTCCAGACCCGGCCGAGGCTTTTCCTCCTTAGACCCCAGAACGTGATGTGCAGCCCCACCTGCTCCCCACGCCCCTCGCAGACCGCCCGGGGCCCGGCAGACCGGTGCAGCGGCTCCAAAGCCCCCGCCCGTGAGAGCGTCCGGCGTGTGCAGTGTTTCCTGAGCACGTTTAAGCAGAAGCAGCAGAGCAGGGCTGTCCCTCCGGTGGCCTCCCCGGGCCACAGGGAAGAACGGTCCGGGGCCACACGTGACACTCACACTAGCAACAGCTGATGAGCTAAAAACAAGGCGGCAAAAACGTCTCATCGTGTCCTCGGAAAGTCTGTGACCACGGGGGCCACGTCCCCGGCCGCCCTGGGCCGCGCGCGGTGGGGGGGGGGGGGGGACAAGCTCGCAGAAGGAAAGCCGACCTGTTTGATGTTTTCGTCCTTCACACAGTTGGTGAAAATAACGTTCTTCAGGCCTTCTCCTTCTAAGTGTTGCAGAATTTTCTGGAAGATATGAGACGGCCCGTTTCAAATGCTAATGAGAACGTGGGCGGTGCCTCACGCAGCCTCCGACTCCCAGTGATTAAAATGAAACGTGAACGTCCATCCCATGAACGTCCATCCCGCAGAGGGGCGGCCACACGGAGCCAGAGGCCACTTCCCACGGGACTCGCACGCGCCGAGGACCTGCACCGCGACTCAGCGGTCGAGGGGGGCACGCGGAACACACCGGCGTGCCGGGGCGTCCTGGCCAGGCAGGTGGACGTGCGTCGGCGGGAGCCGCTCCCCTGACGCGGGGCCTCACCTGCTGCTCACTCAGGTCCGCCAGGTCCATCTTGTTGAGGACGAGCAAGTGAGGCTTAATCCCCAGGGTCTCCTGGAACAGGGGGTTGCGGCCAGAAAGGGGGATGTGGCAAAATTAAGGCAGTAACCCCTTCAGCCTACGACTTACGTCTCGGCACCCGGAGGGGCACCACCTCGCGAGGGCCGACGCAGGTGCGAGGGCCCAGCCCCAGGCTCCCGGAGCCCTGAACCCAGCTGCCCACCCTCTCCTCCGGCCACGCCACCACCACAGGCTGCTGCGCGCGGACCACAGGCGGACAGCAGGACGGTGGCTCTCACGTGGCCTCCCAAACAGAAGCAATGCTGACAACAAAGCTCAGTGGACAGCTGCATAACTGAACCTTCGTTTAGTGGCCAAGGTTTGTTAAGTTCAAAGTGAACGGTCCCTCAAAACGGAGCCACCCATGACATCCCAACCACCACTGCCACGTCTGGTGACCACGGGGAGACAGGGCAACCAGACGGAGACAGTCACTGAGGCTCCCCTCCCTGCTGCCATCACGTCAGCCAGGGCCCCACCGCAGGTGGCAATGACGCAGGCAGAGGGGAGCCTTCGTGTCCTGGTGCTTCATCTCCTACTGAGTCACCACAGCCGGAATCCAGACCCCAGTCCTCGCCCACACACAGACTTCCCCCAGCCACGCCGGCCCCTCAGGTACCCGATCCCGTGCTAGGTCAGAACACCAAAGCCTGCAGACCCTGTCACAGGCCCATACCCCGGGTCACCACGTCCTGGGTAAGACGACACACGGTCCGGAGACCGGGAGAGACAGGTTCTCATCACCATACGCTGAACAACAACTACAGGTTTTTATTATTTTCTAATAACCAGATGCACAATCACCAGTAACCCCTTCTGACCAGTGTGAGACACTGTATGAAGTGAGATATTTACAGGGTACAGAAGCTCCATACTTCCTTACGGAAGTTCCAATAAGCCGTTAAATCACAAAAATGGTCCCTTATCCTCCAATCTAGAGGTGGCAACTCTCAAACCTTCATCATAAAAGGAGAATAATGACCGAGACGAGCACATTGCGCTGACGCCGGCACAGCTGCAGAGCCTGCCGGCAGGGTCATGGTCAATTCATGTCCACGGTCAGTTCGTGCCCCTCCTACAGAACGCTGCTGCTGGGCTGGCTGGATGGCCCAGGGCTGCCAGGCAGAGGTCTGAGACCAACGATGCCACCGGGGTTCCAGTGGGGAGCTCCAAACTCATGGGGCCTGACGCCCCACCACCGACTCCGACTAACGGGTCTGGAGAGGGTCCCAGAGCAGCGACTTGCAAGGCCACCTGGGGGATTCTAATGTGTCACAAGGGGTGAGACACACGGCTTTAAATGCCACCGACTAGGACAGGTGAGGCTGCCAGCCACTGTGACGGCCGACTGGACCAGAGCAGGGGCCGGAGGAGATGGAAGGGAACGAGGTAAGAGGCCAGGAAACTTCCCGCTGCTTGAGCACTGCCTGGCTCAGGAGGGCCTCCCTGGCGCCGTAGTTCTGCACCCAGTTCCAAAGGGTGTGGGATTCCCCGCACCACAGCAGTCCTCCTCCCGCACCAGCCAGGTATCCTGCCGCTCCGCTCACCTCTGGCACCGTCTGCCTGGAGGCAGCACCAGACCCCTCAGGCCCCACGACGGCCCCCCATTCTGGAAGCCAGCTGCAAGCGCAGGCCGTCACCTGTGCTGCTGACCGGCTGGCTGTGCACTGCGGGGCCCGGAGACCCCTGGGACTCCACCCAGGAGCTCCCGGAAAGCACGTGAGGCCTGTCCTCCTCACCAGATCAGGTTTGTTACGAGAGGATCAGACTCAGGGACGCCTCAGCAAGGTCTGGGGAGGGGAACAGAGGCTCCCAGACCCTCTGGGGTGCCCTCACCTCACCTGTCCTCGTGCATGCCAGCCTCCTCCCCTCCTGGGGTCAGGGTGGGCCTGGAAGTTCCGGTGGTCCCCACCCCAAACCCCAAGCAAGGGGCACTCCAAGGTCGCCTCGTTAACATAGCAAAAGACCCCCATTAAGACTCTCAGACTCAGGAAATTCCAAGGGTTGTAGGAGCTCTGCCAGGAATGGGGGACGGGGACCAAATACACATTTCTCAGTGTAAATCCCAGCATCGCAACCACCAAAGGATATCCGGGCATCATGGACCTCCACGATACAGTCCACCAGCTTCAGGCTGCTCTGCATCTTCTTCAGCCCTGGAAAGCAGAGACACACCTAAGCCAAGGGGCCCGCGGCCCGTGCAGAGCGGGAGAAGACGCAAGCAGGACTGTCCAGAATGACACGCTTGGGGTTCCCTGGTGGTGTAGTGGCTGGGCTTCAGCACTCTCAACGCCGCGGCCTGGGTTCGATTCCCAGCCAGGGAACCGCCAAAAAAAAAAAATAATAAAAATGATGACGCACCACCCAACCCCCCTAGAAGGGTGCAGCTGAGTGAAGTGCTGTAAGGTTAGCTGGTAACCATTTGCTGAGCACATCCTTCAAGTTCAACGCTGGTGGCTCAGGAGAGAACTCCACGTCCTGTCTGAGGCCAAGATCCCAACTGACTGCACCACCGGACACTGGGCCACTCTGGGCAGAGCATTTTACCTCCAGGGGTCTTGGTCTGGGCTGTAAAATAGACGCCATCTGACCAACTCCCTGGGCCTGGATGCTGTGTGGAAACGGGGTGAGAACTGGCCTCAGCCACCTGCCACCCTCGCACAGCACTCAACAGACACCCAGCCAGGAACCCGCGTGCACACACGCGTGCACACACAATGACATGCGCACACACACACACGCAATGACACGCGCACACACGCATGCACGAGAGCAGTGAACTCCTGTTCTCGCGGCGTCCCACTCAGGGATGGCGACAACGCCCCCAAGCCTCCACGCGCACAGCCAAGCCCTGTCACTTACCTACATCTTCAGACACCCCGCGTCACCCTGCTTTTTGCATCCCACCGCCACCACCCAGGACGCCGTGCGCCCCGGAACCCCAGCGCACAGCGTTCTGCACGGAGCCCGGCAGAGCGGGCACTTGGTCACTACGGGGGAAGCAGGGCGCCAGCAGGAGCGGCGACCGGCGACACCGAGAGCGACGACAGGCGCTGCACACAACTCGGAAAGTACCTTCAGCCGTCGAGACGCAGCGCAGGGAACAACGGCCCCCGACCCACCCGCGGGCGCGCTGAGCGGAGCCGGGCACACCTGCCGCCCGAGCCTCACCTTTCGCCATGTGGCCCGGGAACCAGCGGGCCACGTCGCGCCCGTCCAGCGAGAAGCTCTCCCGCCACCCGGCCTGGGCGGCGCCACACAGCGCGCGAGGACTCAACCTCATGGCGCCGCGTCCCGACGCGCCGCGCAACGCGGGGGACCGCTCCCGCGACGGACCGTTCCGCCCGGCCAGCGACCGCGCTCCAGGGTTCCCGCAACCCAACGTTCCGCGACCCGGCCCGCGCGTGCGCACAACGCTGCCTCGGGCGGCGGGCGGGGCGGGGGAGGGGAGGGGAGGGGCAGGGGCGGAGCCCGGCGGGGCGGGGCTACGAGCCCACTCGGGGCCCTGTCAGCCCCGGAGCTCTCAGGGTTCGTGAGTTTACGAGGCTTTCACAGAAATTGGTAGATATAATAAGATTATTTCAATTTTAAGATCTTAGTTCTTCCTCAAGCGTATCCTGAGTGTAAGTGTAACAGAAAGTTAGCAGTCCCGTTTGGTCCCTTTTTACAAACTTTCAAATATTTTAAAGTTGCCTTAAAAACGTAATATCCTCCTTTTCTTTTTCAGGTTCTCCAAGTTTTAACGTTACAAACAAACCCCCCAACACCGCCCAACACATCCCAATAGACTCCCCACGTTCATCCCAACACACCCACCCCAACACCACCCAGTGGACCCCAATACACATGCTCCCCACGCTCACCCCAACACTGCCCAGTGCAACCCTACATGCTCTCCACATTCATCCCAACACACCCCAACACTGCCCAGCACACCCTGATACACACGCTCCCCACACTCACCCCAACAGTGGCCATTGCCCCCCATGCACCCCCACGCGCCCCCCACACTTGCCCTGACACTTCCGCACCACAGAGGTCTCACTGTTCACTTCCTCCTGAAAACCTCAGCCCCTCACTCAGGACAGGGCCCCTGCACACTCGCCTCCCCATCGGCAGGCCCCAGTCCTGCACACCACACGACACAGAGGTGCCCTGGCTACGCCGTGGCCCTGGCCACCAGCAATGAGAACTCGAGAACATCTGGAGGTGCCCTGGAGGAGGGGCACCCACAGCACCCACGTACCAGGTGCTGCGGCCCTGAGGCGTAAGGAACAGTCTGGACACTGGAGGCTTAACACACTTTATGCGGGAGCCCACGGCGTCCACGGCGGCACCAGGAAGACCGCTCAGCTCTCGTCAGCGCTGGCCAGACATGAAGGGAGAGAGCTGACCCCGGTCCCAATGCACTCCAAGTCTCAAGCCAGGCGGGACATCATCTGTCAGGGGAGAGGGCAGAGCCAGCCTTCCCCAGCACGGGAGGCGAGGGCTGGGCTCAGAGCCTGGGCCCGGGCGGTGGCGCCGGGGGGTCGTACAGAGCGATGAGCCGGTCGGCCTCCCTCCAGCCGGACAGCAGAGCCCCGTGCGTGGTGGAGTAGAACGTCCGATGCGTGGCTTCCCCCGCAAACAGTATCTGGAGCTGCAAACAGGGGCCGGGGTTAGAGGGGCGCAGGAGCTGAGCTGCCAGCCACAGGCCGGTGCTGATGGTGAGGGTGTGGCTTTTTTGTTCTGCGCCTGATCCCGCACCCTGACGGGGCCGCAGCCTGAAGGACGCCTCGGACAGCTAGCACTCGGGAGCCAGCCACGACGGCAAACCGGATAAGGGCTCCGACAGAGCGAGTGAGCACACCCAGAGCCGGCGCCACTCCGGGCGGCAGGGGCCAGAGCAGGAGTGAGGCCCAGGGAGCCGCCAGGCCTGGTGATGGAAGCCGCCAGGTGGGGCAGACGGGGTGGGGGAGGGCCAGGCTCCCGCTGAGCCTCAAAGCGCAGAAGCTGAGGGACACCTGAGCCCCGGCAGGGAGGGCGCGGTGACGTAGGCAGCTGGCAGAACCCAGCAAAGTGCACAGGAAACAGCCTCACACACTCACACGTACACACACCCAGGAGGACACCCTCACGGACACGAACACTCTCAGACACTTGTCTCCCCGGTGCATCCCCGCGGTGGCTCACACACCAGCACACGGGCGGCTCGGACAGGGCCTCCAGCAAACAGGACGGTGGAAACACTGACCGGCGCTCTCACCAGAACTACCCGTCAGAGCGCTGGGCGGACAGCGGAGGAACCTGACCGGGCCTAACGAGAAGTCGGTCCCCAATGCCTAAAACCGAACACTCAAGAAGTGGCCACCAAACAGGCCAGAGGAAAGCATTAACATGGCGCCTGGAAAAGTCCCCGCCGAGCGGGGGACAAGGGGTTGCTGTGCACGTGTGACGGCAGAGCGCGTCCTTTGTCGTTCGGAGATGCACCTGTGAGTGCGGTGCCGTCCGGGCCGGGGCGCGGGGAGCCGCAGCGGGGCTGGGCGCGGGGGCTGAGGCGTGGGGTTGCACAGGCCGGGCCTGCGTCCCCGGGGAAGCTGTGCACAGCTGCAAGCAACGCTTTGTGAGGATCGGTGGCACTCAGTGGGAGAGTGCCCCCCTCCAGCCCCCTAGCGTCCATCTGATTTCGGGAGCCAGCACTGAGGAATCCTGTGACGCTTTCAGCTACGTGTCTGTATCCTTCTCATAAAAGATACATTTTTAAATGATTAATTTCAAACAGAAAATGGGCGCGGAGTCTCAGGGGTCCCAGCCCCGCCACCACCACTCCCTGTGTTCCTGCAGCTGCAGGCCTGTGCTGGGGACCCCAACCCTGCCGCAGGACCCTGCTGCCCCCACCCCCAGCGGCCACGCCGTACCTGGGCCTCGTCTCTGTCCGCAGGGAGGGGCTGAGCCAGCAGGTCAATGTCGTCCCCAGTGCTCCCCACGGCCACGTAGCTGTAGGAGCCCCTGGTGTACGGGGCGCTGTGCCAGCGAGACCGCAGCATGCTCCTGGGGGCCGGGAGCTGCGGGTTTCCTGAGCCACGGAGATGCCACACGTCAGCCGCACGCCTGCCGCTGTGTGCAGTGGCGCCTCCACGCGGAAGGCCGAGCAGTTTAAAATGAAACTTCTGTCGGGGAAGGAGCTCGAGCCCCAGGTGCAGGGAGCGAGGCTGTCCCTGTCTCTGTGGGGAGCACCCAGGAAAGCAGGACCGTCAGCGGGCAGGACCCCCCGCCCCCAGTGGGCCGTGACGGTGGCACTGTGCTGTCCTCATCTCTGAGGCTGTGCTCAAGGACAGCTGCGTTTATTTTGGGGGCACATTTCAGAAAAAGTGCAAAGTGTTGGCAAAGCCATTTCAGTGCCTTAAGTAAGCGACCCCACCGATACTAGGACGGCCATTCCCAGAGGCCAGCTCCGCGCTTGGCCGTCAGGAAGTCTGGTGCTGGCTCAGGCGTCAGCCCGCCGGGGGCCCGGGGCAGTGCCGGCTGCACGTGCTCGGTACCTGTCGCCCTGCGGAGCATGTGGGTCAGCGACTGCAGCACCTCCGCGTCCGACAGCGTCTCCATGAACTCAGACTCGAGCCCAGCAATGAACCCGCAGAGGACGTGGGCGGGCCTGCGCCGGAAACACAGAGACGGCCCAGGTCAGGCCCAGCCCTCCCACCGCCGCCGGCGTCCCTCAGCGAGGACCGAGCCACGGTGCAGGGAGCCCGCACCCACACAGGGTCCGGCAGGGAGCTGTCCGGTCAGCGGCCCCACACACGGGGGGCCACAAAGTCCCAGGGGCCCTCACTGCTGGCCCTCAGCAGGAGCACGGCCGGGACACAGGGGACACTGGCGGACAGCGTTCCTCCCCACCGCACGCGAGCGGTAAAAGTGCCAAGTTCATCTGAGAGCGAGCCTGACGAAGCCAGGAGAGCTCCCGGTCGTACTGAACCTGCACTTGGAGCTCGTCGTTCCGACACTCTGGGTGACAGAACAGGGAATGGCACGGACACTGCTGGGGACAGGGGGGTGCGAGTCGCCAGCTGAACGAGCCACCGCTTCTACGGACACCGTTTTGGAACGACTGGCAGAGCACAGGCTCAGGTACATGGTGGCAGACGGTGTCGCGAAAGCGAGCAGGTGTGCCTGCCACTAGGACAGCAGCTGCGTTTATGCTGCGACAGAACCTGGGCTCACACGCGACACCCGGAAACCTCGTCTGCCACCAACAGCGTGATGGGCTCCCGACACCAGGAGACTCTGCTCATCAGTGGGGACGTCCATGAGTTTAAATTTGTGTAATGTTGCACCTGAACTGCATCAGCGTCTGGAAGACTACACAAGCCACCAAATTTTCAAATGACCAAAAACGAGGAGGGGTAAGAGGCCCACTTAGCGCCAGGCAGGCAGGTGGACTTTGCATGTCCGTAGCGTGGACGCCCATCGCAGGGCATCAAGTGCTCGGCGCAGCTGACCTTTAAGAAGCCACCGCTTGCTGAGTTCTGGTGTCGGCCAAAGAACGCCCACGATGACAGAGGCCCCGCCCCCACCCGGCGGCGTGAGTCCCCATCGTCACCAACCTGCACCCTGGCGCGGCCCGGCCGCCCTTCTCACTCCAAGTGTCACTTCAGAGGGAGAGGAATTTTGCATTAAAAATGCTGTTTCTGCTAACACGGAGGAGCTTTACTATCATTTCTAAGAACAAAGACCTTTCAGTTCCTCGGTCACACGTGGTGACGGTGCCGATACAGCCCACAGAGACTGGGGTCCTGTGGAAGCTCTCTGGGGTCCTCGGTCCCTCTGAAGAGACCGCCAAGTGTGGCAGCAACTGCCCTGGGTCACAGACCGTGGAGCCGGGCCTGGAGCAGGTGACACCCGGTGACCGTGCCACTGCCCACCTACAACCCCAGACACGTGCCCAAACCCCTGGGTGTCACCTTGTCTTCAGTGCAACAGACACGCACAGGGTCCCCTCTCTGGTGGAAGACGTGCATCCTGCCCCCCCGTCCCGGCCCCCGATCCCGCCACGTCTCCGCGTGGGGACCTGCCACAGGCTGGCTGTGTCTCTCCCTCTTCTGCAAAAAGTCCACCTCTCCCTCTCGGAGCCACTCTGGTCTGAGCTCTGACCTAGCAGCATGCCCAGCCCTGGGCCACGGCACTGACCCCTCAGTCACGGTCTATGGTCCCATGACTCCTGGGGACGTTTCGTCCTGTCACTGTCCCGGGTTTCAGCACGGCCCCCAGTCAGGGACACTTCCGTGTTTCCCATCCCCTCGGTAACCAACCAGCTTCCCGGGAATCTCGGTCAACACCCGCCCTGCCTGAGCCTGCCTTCCGGTCCGGCTCACTTCCCGGGCCTGAGAGGCCGACCCGCTGCCCACCACGGGCCCCCCGTGCGTCCTGCAGGTGTCAGGCCCAGGTGTGTGTCTGTCACGCGCTCTGGAGCACCCCTGGGACCCCCCGAAACACCACACAGGGAAAGCACAGGCGTCAGATGCCGACCCCTAGGCCGAGGAGCAGCCCGCCAGCGCGGGAGCCGGGGGGTGCCTACCGGAAGGCGGGCAGGACCAGAAAGCCCATCAGCTTCCGGAGCCAGGCGTCCTGCCGCGCGGGGGTGGTGTCCTGCAGGGGCGACGCGCCCTCCCACGCCACCTGGATCAGCTGGCAGTCCGGCTCCCAGAAGGGCTCGGCGAACTCCAGGAAGATTTTATTGTTGGTCCCGAAGCCCAGCCTCCTGATGGCGTCCGCCTTCCCGGCGGGCAGTGGCGGCTCGAAGAAGGTGTCCAGCCGGTCTTTGAGGAACCCTGGAATTCACAGGTGGGCGGGACTTACATTCACCTCCACACGGGGATCGACGGGGACAGGAACCCCGACCGACAGGGGGCCCCCAGCCTCGGTGGCCGGCCACAGTGCAGGGACGCCGGGACGCTCTGCAGGGACAGGGCTGCACTCGGGCGCCTTCTGCCCCTCGGCCCCTGCACAGCACGTGGCTCAGGCTCCGAGGGGCACCGCGGTGGGGGGCACAGGCCTCGAGAACTAATCTGCCTGGTGACAGTGGGCACAGCGCACACCAGTGCTTTCAAGGCGCCGACAGCTCACGAGTCCAGAGGAGACGCCATGCAGCCCCCCGGAAGTGCAGCCCCCAGAAGTGCAGCCCCCAGGAAGCGGGGCTCAGTGTGGGGACCCCCGAGGGGTCCACGCCCTACTGCCATCCCTGCTTGTCTGAGCCCTCCACCCCGCAGGTCCTGCTGCCGGAATCGGCCCCACGGCCCCACAGGTGTGTTTCAACACGCACGTAAAATGACAGATGTCTCCAGATGGTTCCATTCAGGCACAAAGGAGTTGGGAGTTGAGAGCCTGTGCCCCCAATCCTTTTTGAAAGGACACAGGGACTCCCGGCCCCTGGGGGTGGGGAGAACGGGGAGACTCTCCTGGCACCTCTGCCACCTGCTTAATCACCTGTGAACTTGGGTGATTAACCAACTTATCTCCTAGACCTTTGCAAACAGGGGATGGGGACAGGTCAGTCCCCGAGCTGCCGGAGGAGTAATCACTACCGCACAAGTTCAACCACCTGCGCCTCCCATCAAAGTGCCACCTCCTACTCAGGTCTTCTCAGGCGTCAGGTCTAGAGCTACACAGAAGGATCTAGATCACTTCTGGGGCCTGGCCTAGAGCCGTGGCCCCGCTCACTCCCAGGGGAGCAGCCCTCGGAGGCCCCCCAACCTTTCTTCGAGTTACCTCCGAAGGGGCAGGGGCACGACCCGCCTTTTGTCTCAGTAAAGCTCGTCATTCCAAAGCCTGCGATCGCGACAAAGCACGACGGAGTCATTCTGCCCAGAACGCAAAGAAAACCTGAGCCAGGGACACGCGGGGTCCCCGGGGGGCGTGGCCCTACCTAGGGGCACGGTGAGGACCACGTGGTGGGCTGGGAAGCAGGCTCCATCCTCACACTCCACCAACACCGGGAACGTTTCCCCGGGAGACCCCGCTTCCTCGAAGGACCCGTTCCAGTGAAGGGTCTTCACCGGCTTGTCGAAAACCACCACGTCCGGGGGCAAGGAGGCCACCATGCGGTCTGTGAGTCCTTGGTAGCCCCTAGGAGAGACAGAGGTGCTGCCACCAGCGCGCAGGGGCCGACCTGGGGCGGGGCCGGGGGTCAGGGGGCGCGTGGCCAGCCTCGCCCGGGCTGCCCGCCGTGGTTTCCCACCTGCCTCCCAGGCTACTGGGAGGATCCCAGGAGGGAAGGGGCGCCAAGCGCTCAGGGCGTGAGCCAGCCCCCTCCCGGGTCGGCGCCCCAGTTCTGCCCACGTACAGTCACCAAGCCCCCCGCCCCCCGGGCAGGAGCCCTGGGGCGGCAGCGCCTGGGGGAGGGGGGTGACGCCGGCGAGAGCCCACAGGGCGGTCCTATCAGTGTCCCGCAAGCACTCGTGAGGGACAGCCACCGCGGCCCGGCCCTGTGCCACCCCCAGTGGGAGCCCTCACACAGCGCTTCGCACGAGCGGGACCTGGGGAACTGGGGGGCAGACAGCAGTGAGACGCGCTTCCTTACGGTGACCACTGTTCCTTAAAAATCATGATTTCCTTTTTCTTAAATGAGCAAAACTAGAGAAACAAGCATCCAACCTCTCTAAGACAGGGAAGAAAAAAGGGCCCCTTGTTTTCCCACCCCTCCCCGGCCCCCAACCTGAGGCAAACTGCAGGGCCCAGGGTGCGCGAGCGAGTTTGGGGGGCGCGATGGAACCTGGGGTGCACGGAGCGGACCTGGGGTGCATGCATGGGACCCGGGGGGGGGTGTGGAGGGGACCCGGGAGAATGCACGGAGGGGACCCAGGGGGGTGTGTGGAGGGGATCCAGGGAGTGTGGAGGGAACCCGGGATGGGTGGAGGGGACCCCGGGAGTGTGGAGGGGGAATCCAGGGTGTGTGGAGGGACCTGGGGGCACGCGGGGCCGACGGGGTGGGTGGTGCAGCACGTACATACCTGGGAAAGGTGCAGTCCAGCCCCGGCAGCACGGTGTACTCCCCGAAGGGCGCGAGGGCCACCAGGTCCATGCTGTGGGTGCCACTCACACAGCACTCCACGTTGAAGAAGTTGTTCAGAACGGCAAGCTTGAGCTCTCTGGTCTCCTCGTCCTCGGTCCAGCCGGCCACGCACTGACCGGTCTCCTTCTTGAGGAACTCCCCGACACTGGGCACGGGGGTCTCGGCTGCGTGCAGGAACTCCCGGGTCTGGTCAATGAAACCGTAGAACAGACTGCCCATCTCTGCCACCAACTCAAGGCTCACACGTCCCCCGGAGCTGGCGTAGGTCACGGAGGGCAGGCTCAAGTGACCCCCAGTCTCAATCAGCTGGTTCTCCTGTGACAACTCCTTGTCCCCCAGCAGCCCGTACTGGGCAGCCAGCTGGAAGACGGGGTTGCCCTGGGAGGGCCCATGGATCCAGTGAGCGCCCACCTCCACCACGCCACCTAGGAGGGGAAAGGAGATGCCACCTTGAGGTTCTCTCCCAACAAAGGTGACCTCTGAGCCCTTCTCCATGGTAGGCTGAGCAGACAGACTGTTTGTCCCGTTTAAAACAGTCCATCTGGTCAGCCTAGCCTCACTGGGCCAAATTCAAGCTGTCAGGAGGTCCGGCGTCGGGTCAGCCGACTCCTGGGCCAGAGCCCTTCCTAAATGTGCTCCAGAGGCCAGGCCCAGGGCCACAGGGCCCCTGCGGACCACAGTCTCACGGGGGCCCGTCAGACCTAGTTTCAGAGGAGCGTCGGAGGAGGAGGGGTGCTGGCCTGCACCTGCCTGGGGAGGACGGCCGGGGCCTGCAGGCCAGCAGGACTGCAGCGGGGAGAACCGGGGCGACGGAGCCCCGGGGCGGGGTCCCTCCCCGCAGGCGCCCGCCCTGCTAGCCAAGGGCAGCTGAGTTTCCAGGACCCGCGAACTCGGGCCCACTACGTGGGGGGGACCGGGATCCACTCAGGGGCCAGTGAGGCTTCCTGGAGGCGGCGGGGCTCGGGGGTCTCCGGTCGGGCCGCAGCACTGGGTTCCGGGGAGGAGTTCCGGGGGGAGGCGGTTACCCAAGCTGCGCTCGGAGCGGATGCGGCCGCCCGCGCGGTCCGTGGCCTCCAGGACCCGAAGGTGCCGGAAGGCCGGATGGCGGCAGAGCCTCTGCGCCGCGCCCAGCCCCGCGATGCCACTGCCCACCACCAGCACCCGCGGCCCGCAGCCCACGGCCTCCGTCTTGCCGCCACTCGATGCCATCGCGCCGTCCGGGCCGGTCCCCGCAGCTCCGAGGTACAGAGGAGACTGGGGGCAGGCCTGCGGGACGGGGGCGGGGCGGGGGCGGGGCTGGAGGTGGCTGAGGGGCGGGGTTGGGATTCAGGGGCGGGGCCGTAGGTGGGTCGGGG
>PVJL010018773.1:0-15201 GCA_004026885.1 Lyroderma lyra | reverse complement strand
GACGCGATCTTCTAAACAACTTGGGCTTTTTCCCTGAGCAAGAAATTCCAACTGTAACTGAAAAGGACAGACACGGGCGGCCTTCCGAGTGGGCTCCTGAGGGTGACGCCATGGAGGCAGACCAAGCAGCACCTCCCACACGTGTTTGGGCGTTTTCCTCGGGACAGAGCCCTGATCGTGCGTCAACAGTTCCAGATAAAACGATCGCGATTAGGAAGGCACCATCCTGCCGACGTATTTTTCCATTCGGCCCAAAGGTTCCAAGAGCAAAAGAGTTACGACATGCCACATGCACGTCACGGAGGCCCAGGACGAGGCCCTGGGGAGAGGCCACGTTTGCTCGAGGAGGTCACCAAAGTGTCAGGGGGAAGGGCCGGGGTGCGAAGTGGCAACCAGGGCAGGACCTGTCCACTCCGTCCCTCGAAACCCGGCACCAGACAAGCACGGGCCCAGGGGCCGCCGGTACCTGGGGTTGGGGGATCGTAACCCACCTGGTTCGCGCACGAGACCCCTCAGTGTGGTGCAGGCGGGCTCGACGCCCCTGCGGACACCGCTCCCCACACACGGTCCACCCTGCCGCCCCTCCCCGCCCAGGGGGCCCATCCGCAGCAGTGACCGGGTCCATGTGGCCCAGAGGCGGCGCTCAGACCCTCGCTGACCAGAGTGGGGGGAGGACGAGGAGGAGCACCCCAGCCCTCCGCATCTCCGCGCTCCCGGCTCCGACCGTGCGTCGGTGTCCCCTCCTCCCCCGGGGCAGGCGAAGTCACCGGGTGCCCCCAGCGGTGCACGAGTGCGTCAGGTGAGTCGTGAGGCATAGACGGAGCCTCACACTGGCTGCTCCCGCAGCAGGAGGTGCGCCGGGCGTTTCCAGGGTGACCCCGGGTCACACACCCGTGGAGGTCAGTGCCGTCCCCGTGGTCACCTGTTTGAAAGAACAGCAACTGCACCCCCCATGTGCCTCACAGCACAGGCCCTTCAAGAAGGAAAGGGGGGTTCGCTGGCTTGTGTGTGTGTCTGGCTGGTTTTTGTGGGAGAATAAGGCAAGCCAGAGACCAAAACGAGTGGAGAGCCCGGCCCAGCCCCCAGTGCCTGGGCAGAGGGACCCAGAACCGTGGCAGTGTTTAGAGGTCAGAGGCCAGGTGCCCGGGCCCGGGGGAGGGAAGGAAGGGGCTACAGGAGCCTGTGGGACCCCCACGGACGACTCAGGGGTCTGTGTCACCCGGCCCATCGAGGCAGTGCCCTCGCACCCAGTTCACAGGTCCCAGGGCTGGAAGGCCAGGAGCCCGGCTGCGCAGGGAGAGGCGGTGGGAAGTGCCGGCCAGCCTCAGAGCAGGTGTAACTCCGACACACCTGTCACCAGAGGCTGCCCCAGGGCCCGTGGGAATGTCACACACAACCCCAACTCGAAACATAGGACGCGTTTAGGCCCAGCTGCCCACAAACGCTCGGGTGACAGCAAGCCTCGTGGGCGGAGAAGAGACTCCACAGGCGCAGAACACGCGGCGTGGAACCCACGCACCTAGCGCTGCCCGTCCACCTGCAGGCCGCGTGGGGTGGGGTGGGGTGGGCGGCACTGGGGGACACGCTGCCCCGCCTGGCACGCCGGGCCACTCAGTGAGGACACCGTGCAGGCTGCAGGGGACGAGCGCGGCATCTGAGCAGGACACAGACTGCAACGGGGAAACCGAGCAGAGCAGCCCCGCATGCCTCACCCGGGCGCCCGGCCTCGAGCGCAGTGTCCCCGTGTCCCTGCTCCTCTCTGCAGGCCATGCCCTCCAGGCCCCCCACCACCACGCTGGTGCCCAGCCCCGTGCCCGGCAGCCCGCACGCCTGTCTGTGGAGGAAGGGAACGGACGGACGCGTGAACGGTGCTTGGGGGCTGAGAGGAGAGCCCGTCCCTGCAAGGTGGCAGCCCCGCCGTGTGTCCCCACGAGTCCCGGCGACAAGGCCGGGACACGGCAGAGGGGCACCGCCCCGGGCACGGTCCCCACCTCCGGCCGCTCGGGGGCCCACGCGGGACAAAAGCAGCCGCTCAGGGCCGTGTGCATGGTGCCTTCCCCGGGGGCGCGGGGTCAACACGGAACACGCCGGCTCAGGCACCACCGCGGCTGGGACCGATTCCAGGCGGTCCGAGCACAGTCAGGGACGCTCGTGACGCTCCCAGAGGGAGACCAAACAACAACCCAATGAGGCGGGTGTGACCGCGGAATGGGAACCCCAACGTCCAGCAAACCAACTGCGAGGACGGGGTGTCGTGGACGGCAAGGGCAGCGCGCGCGTCCCTCCCGCCCCAAGCGTGACCCTGGGGAAGGCGCACGGTCTCAGCTTCTGGGACCCGGCACCTGCAGCCGTAGCAGCCTCTCGGCGCAGCAGCGCCCAGGGCCAGTGGGAGGGCCGCCTCCCCCAATGCGGGACCCCCAAGGCCACTCCCGCACAGCTGCCACCAGCTCCAGGGGCAGGACAAGGACCACCTGCAGCTGCCAGGACTGCACACGAACACGACAGAATACGAGGGGCCACGGCTGCCAGGCCACGTCCTTCCCAAGGGCACACAGTGGGGTGCCGGTGGCCTGGGGCTCCCTAACTGCACCCCGGCTCCTCGAGGCTGAGGGGCAGGCACCCCTACACGTGCTGGGCTGGGACACCGCCCCCGCCTCACCCCCACTGCTCAGGAGGAGCAGAGAGGGTTCCACTGGGCAGGGACTGGCAGCTAGCTGGTCGCCTGAGCTCTAAGTGGTCACGGGACCGACTTCCCAGGTTACCCAGGAACGGGCATTGCCACACACAGCCTGTCACTCTGTCCCCTGTGCCGTGGATGCTCCATGGAGAGTCGGAAGCCAGGCGTCCACAGAAACACAACAAACAGCTGAAATCCTTTGGGGCCACCGACGACCTCAAACAGCCAGGGCGACCCGTCCTGACGAACAAGAGCCACGCCGGAGACATGGCGCGTCGGACTGCAAAGTGTGTAACGGAGCTGCGGTCGGCAACCGGCACGGCGCTGGCACGGGGACGACACACAGCCGAGGGACGGACAGAGGGCCCAGAAGGCAGACAGGGGCGTCAAGAGCATTCGGTGCGGCAGGACCGCCTCTCGGGGCGCTGTCGGGAGAACGGCCCAGACGCGGGCAGCAGCGTGACCCGGGCACCGACGGCACCCGGACGGAGGGGGCTGCGAACGGGTGAAGGACCTGGGCGTGAGACCTGCAACCACGACGGTGCGGAAAGAAACCGGGAGAAATCCCGCGTGTCGGCCCGGCGACGACCTTTTGGAAAGTCGACACGGAGGACGGTGGCCCAAGCCGGTGTGGGGACTGCAGTGTCCGTCCACACTGTGACTCGTGAACACGTGCTGTCCCGTCACGAGAGCCGCTGTGCGACCCCGCCTGCCACATGCCCCTCACAGGTCCGACCGCCCCGCAGGGGCCCGGGGGAGACGGAGCCGCTTCTCCCCTTTTGTGTGAACAGGGGTAAAGCGCTCGGCCCGCGTCCCTCTCCAGAACGCCCTGAACACAGACGCGCCCCCACCTTGGCCCCAGGCTCGACCCGCCCTGCGCCCCTGTGTCCTGCAGCGCCTCGTCAGCACGCTGCTGCCTCCGAGCAGGTGGTCCTCACCTGAGCAGCGCCGACAGCGGAGGAGACGCAGCGCTCGGACCCTGGGTCCCGGCTAAGGCACGGCCGGGGGCACGGACGCAGGTCGAGTAAGTCAGCCGTGACCCGCTCAGCGGGTGGGAGGCGCAGCCTTCACGGCAGCACGCGCACACGCCTGAAGAAGAGGGGCACAGGCCGCTGGCTGGCCCCCAAGCCCCACCTGCTCGCGGAGCGAGGCCGTCCACGGGGTGGCTGCCCCCAGGGCAGGATTACGGACGGCGATGCGGCGACACTTCCCAGACCTAGGCTCCCCTGCCCGTCCCCTCCCCGCACACCTCCAGTCTTCTCTAATGGAGATCGTGGAGAAGCGGGTGTCATCCGGATGAGAAGCACAGATGGCGGCTCGGGGGTGGCAGTGTGACAGCGTAACCCTGAGACGCACTTGCGTCTTGCGTCAGCGGTGCCTCCGCGGTCCTCACTCACGTAAACGCTACCCTCTGCCGCAGAAAACGCACGGCGTGGTGTGGCCGGGGGGGGGGGGGGGGCTGTGCTCGCGGTCCGCGTGCGTCCTGCCATCAGGCAGCCCTGTCAGACCGCCTGCACACCGCCGCAGCACGTGCTAGAGACTTCTTAGACAGCCCTCAGATGCAGCTCAGGCTGATCGCAGTGTCACTCAGAGCCCCTGAGGTGACCTCACTGTACCCTCCCAGAAGGGCCAGGAGACAAGGGGACATGGGTCAGCCAGCTCTGTCACTGTGCTGTCTACACGCAGCAACTGGGGACCACGCCACACGCTGAGCCAGACGCAGGGGCAGCGCAGAGCGGCAGAACCCAAGCTCGAAGGGACTCCCGACGAGGGTGCAGTCCCCACCCAGGCCCCTCCTGCCTCAGGTGCCCCCGAATTCCAGAAGCAGGCATTACGCGGTCTGCGGCCAAGTGCATCGGAGCTGAGATGGGGGACCGTGACTCAGTCCCCCTCGGGATGAGGCAGCGAGACACCTAGGAGAGCAGGGGACCGTCTTCGTCACCATGCACCCATGAGTCCCTGTTCCCTGGGTGGCTCCCACTCACTGGACACTACGCTGAGCCCAGCCCGCAGTCACTTACCATCCAGCTGGGGACACAGACCCCGAGCCCCACACTGCAGGACCCCTCCCCGCTCCACGCTCAGCTGCCATGGCGCCCGCACCCTCCACTGGACAGGAAGGAAACCCAAGGGAAGTGACACCATCATGCAACTGAGCACCGAGACCCAAAACCAGCGGGAATTTCCCCCTTTGTTTCTGCTTCTAGTGAGTCAAAACCCCACCTTTCAGGTTTGTCTGTGTGTGGCCTTTGCCCTCGCCTGAAACCTCTGACTGAAGAGAAACTGAGCATTTCTTCGTCATTTACTGCCCAGCAGCCACCGTTAGCAGTTAATTATTATTCAACGACACGGACTGTGCCCTCGCCAGTAAGTGCACACACAGGAGGTGGCCTCACCCACAGGGACCGGGAAGACGAAAGGAGAACCGCCAATGGGCTATGCGAACCACCGCTGGCAGTGTCCCATCTAGTTAGAGGTGGAGATGAAAAGCTGCTGCCTGAACCTGGCAGAGGGCCTGGGTGTGAAGACAAGAAAGAGGGACAAATGCCCTGGGGCCTCTGCCCTCTGCCCTGGCTTCACCCGCTCGGTAGGTTTACTGAGTGGCTGCAAACTGCCAGGCCACTCCCCATGGGTGCTACGTGGCATTGTTCCTGTTCCAGCTGCTCCTCCAGCCAGGCTGTGAAACTCACCGTCATTACACATGCATCTACTACCGTGGATACTATGTTGCATTGTTTCTAGTCTAGCTTGCCTATTACAAATGTATCTTATGTATGTGGCTATCACTTACACATGCATTGTTATCATGGATACTGTGTTGCATTGCTTCCATTCATACACACGTGTCTATTATCACCGATACCATGTTGCACTGTTTCCGTTCTTACATATGTAACTATTATCACAGATACTACGCTGCATTGTTTCTATCACTTACACAGGCGCGCGTTAACGTGGATACTATGCCGTATCATTCCTATGCCAGCTTTGCTCCTCCAGCACCTCCCTCCAGGCCGTTTCCCTCCAGCCTCCCACTGCTGCTTCACTGCAGCCCTGGATCTGCGTGTTGCTGCAGCGCACGTTCCCACGTGCCTTCATCCGCACATGCCAGGCAGCCACAAAGCACCTACTACGTGCTGCACTACGTTCAGGCCCCTCCTGAAACCCCCACAGCAGACGGAGTTCTCTGCTGGACTCCGACCTCAAGTATGTTGACTAATGGACTGATCCCAGTTTAACACAAGACAAGACTGGGAGCAAGCAGCCTAATGAGGACTGAACAGGGCACAGGTAAAAGAACCCAAAAGGGTGGCCTCGGTGTTCCCATTAGTATCACCACCAAATAGGTCAGCCTCCTCCCTGCAGGCAGGAGACAGATTTTCATTTCACCACATGGTGTAAAAAGACTCGGAGGGCAGAAAGCAAAGGGCCAGCCCCGAGAAGACAGCAAGGCCGCAGACTGAGAGATGAGCTGGGTCCCTTCAGCACCTCAGTCCTGCAGCCCCACCACAGGCTCTGCTTTGTGACAATGACCGAAATACATGCACGTGGGGTAGTGACTCAAGGACACCCCAAAGGCCCGGCTGGGACCAGAGGTGCGGGAAGGCGAGCTCAGGCCTGGGAAGGGCGCAGATGCCTGGCCTGGAGCCCCGACTCACGACGCACCCCTTCCAGGCACCTGGACAGCCTGCAGACGGACCGGCGGGCTCTCCGCAGGAAGCCGGGCCAGCCGGGGCAGCCTGTGGGCAGGGTAGGGCACGTGGACGTCCCAGGTGCACCACTGAAGCGGTGGCGGACGCCGGGGCTCTGCTCTGCTGGAGAGCGGGGACATACAGGGGCCAGGGAGGTGGTGACAGCAGCGCTGGGAAATCACATTTGAAAAGCAGACGCCAGCGGAAGAGGACGGAGGAGCGGGGACAGGGGCCGAGCCGGCGGGTGCATCT
Source organism: Lyroderma lyra (assembly GCA_004026885.1). Classification (NCBI taxonomy): domain Eukaryota; kingdom Metazoa; phylum Chordata; class Mammalia; order Chiroptera; family Megadermatidae; genus Lyroderma; species Lyroderma lyra. The sequence continues at coordinate 8,580 of PVJL010018773.1, read as the reverse complement.
TTGAGGCAGAGCCTGGCAGCCGCGTGCACACAGCGCCGACGTGCCAGCCCGCACGGCAGCGGAGCTGAGAGGGCCCGGGGCTGCGTCCCACCCAGCAGGCCAGCAGCTTCGCCTAGACCTCCTGGCAAGTGCTCGCCGAGGGCCGGGCTGCAGGTGACCGCTTACTCCGATGGCAGGGAGGGAACGCCCGGAGAGACACAGACGATGGAGCCGCAGGGTCCAACTCACACCACGGGAGGGGGCGTGGGTGAGGGAAGGCTCCGGCCCCGGGAGGGGATCAGGCCGGGACAGAACAGGCCTGCCCTCCGAGCGGGACCCTTTCCCCGGAGGCCCGAGGGACGGGTCGGGGAAGGGACAGACACACGCCCAGCCAACACCTGAAGGCCCGTCCCTCCCTCTGCTCAGCTTCACTGCCTGTCCCGTCATCCCCCGGGCCACCCCTACTCTGACTCTTCCAGAAGCTTCTCAGCGGCCTGTGCCCCGTGGGCTGTGAGTGGTCCAAGCGCTTCCCTGTAAGCCAGGACACACAACAGCCCGGAACCTTCTCCCCCTTCACCCGGCTCCCCCACGTCAGGCCGGGGAAGGGGGCGTAGACGCTGCCCTGAGAGCCCCCAAAGCAGGCGGCCTGCTGCGGAGCTGAATGGGGCTCCAGCCCACTGGCGCCGTCTTAGGACGTCTGGGCGCTTCCTTCCCGAGCCGATGGGCAGCCCCGCGTGTCTGCAGGTGTCGCGTGCTCCCACCTCAGGCCTGTGGGCCGGGGGGTTGGGTCCCCTGCACCGGGCACGTCCTGGTCAGTTGGTGTCAGAACCGACAGACTCCCTCCTCAGGGCTACTCTGTCGTCTGCACAACGGAGGCAAGGACAGGCCGTGCATGCGAAAAGGTGTGGACGATCAGGTCTGCTGATCATGTAACATAAACACAAAGACGTGTTTTTTGGAATCCCTTGTCTCCCTCTGCCAGCCCAGATGCAGCTCCTCACTCCCCGGGAGTCTGGGGGAACCACGCAAAGCCCCCCCGCAGACACGGAAAGGTGCCCAGGCTGGAGAACCTGACGGTAAACCACTGAAGCCCCCTCTCCGCAGTTACACGTGCCGGACGCAAAGGGCCACGGGCCGCCCACAGAGGTGCAGACCAGGGCGTCTCCCTTGCAGGACGTGGGCCAGAGCACACAGCAGGACCTCCCTCCTGGGGCACCTCCGAGCCTGGCCCCCTATACGAGAGCCACGTGCACCCCTGGGCTGATGTGCAAGCCCTAGCCACCCTCCGCTGTGACCCCCCCTTCGACCCGGCCACTAGGCCTCCCCTGCACCCGGCCGGCCACGGGCACAGCATCCCGCTCCTCCGAGAAGCTCTCCTGAGGTCTCTCCGGAATCTCCCGAGAAGTGGCGACTCCTCAGCAGGCCCAAGAGCCCCCGGAAACCTCGCCACGTAGGCTGGTGGCCGTGCAGCAGTCCCCAAACCTGAGATCGCCCGGAGGGCTCACTGCCAGGCCCTAGCCCTGAGTTTCCGGGTCAGCGCGTCTTGGGAGTGACCAGAGACTGTGTCCCCACGTGAGCTGGTGTGGAGACTGCAGCCCAAGAGCCACTGGCCTAGATCTTTCCAGTAACCCAGGACACGGCTGGGAGACCGGAGACGCCAGTGCTGTCGTTGACAGGAAACCCCAACAATGCCCTTGCCTCCTAGGGGACAATCATGTAGCAGGCATGTGCCAGCCAGGGTCGAGGTGAGCTTCTGCCTCCATCACCTGTTCCGAGTGAACAGGGTACTTACTGCCTCGGTGACAGGAATGCCACCTCTGCCAGGACGTCACTGTGACCGTTACTACCTCTGTGGGCCATCCTCATCTTGGTCTGAAGGAGCTAAAGTCAGTGCCAGGCACAGAGGTCGGTCCAGGGTCGGCCTGTGCTCAGCTCCCGCTTGCCCGCCTCCCCCGCCTCCTCCATGGGGGAGGGGAGGAAGGGAGTTTCGCCAGCTCTCTGGGAGAAAGCAGCAGGAATTTCTGGAATCCCTTATCTCCCTCTGCCAGCCCAGATGTAGCTCCTCACTCCCTGGGAGTCTGGGGGACTATGGGGACCACAGTGCCTCCTCCTAGGCCAGGAGCAGGTGTGGGTGTGTGGAGGGGACCCTGCGGGGGGTTGGGGGGCTGCCCAGCAGCCCCTGCAGGAAGCAGGAAACAGGGGAGAGCCCAGAAAAAGAGAGGAGGCCCCCTCTCAGGGAGCAGCCCGCAGCTGAGGCGGGGGCCCCGCTCAGGGCCGGGAGTGGTGCCCGCGGGGGCCCTCCAGCGGAGTCCTGGTCCTCAGGGCTGCGGCCACACAGCACAAGCGGCTGAGGCCAGGGGCGCTGCCTGTGATTGTCCGCCGGGGCAGGCCCGGTTTCCGGGCGGAGACAGCCATGAGGTCCTGCTAGGCTCGGGGCCCAAGGTAGGGTGCCCCCGCCCTCACTGACCTCCACAGAAAAGCACATGAGGGGGCCCCTGCGTCACTGGGAACGACACCCACACTCCCTTATCGCAGCCCCATCCCTGCCCTCCTCCCAGCACCTGAGTGTCCCCAATTCCTGTCGTCGTCCGTCAGGTCAGAGGGAACAGGAAACTGCAGGTGAAGGATGACCCCGCAGGTTAGTGATGGAGAGCCACTAAGGGAAGGGCAGGTGACGCACGTTCTGTGCGCAGGTGGCCGAGCGGGAGGGGGGCAGGCGCTGCGGACGACTCACCTCCAAAGGCCCCCAGACACTGCGGGGGCGCCCCCCAGCACTCTCGGTGACATCGCCGTCTGCTCCCGCACAGGACATTCGGGCCGGGCTACACGAAGGCACGTCCTTCTGCACCCGAGTTACACAGAACTGCCGGCCTGATGCCAAAACGAACAGAGCACGGACGAGAGCGGGCCGCCGGGCTCTCCACAGCGAACCCTGGGCGGGCGTGAGGAGGGCCTTCCTCCTTTCCCCCGATTCGATGAGGGGGCGTCTGCCTCCCTGGGGTGCTATTTCCGCAACAGCAACAAGTTCGGGGTGCTTGCTCATAACTGGAACGTTCTACGCGCAGAGAACCCTTCTTACACTCCCGTCGCAAGGTAAAACGGCACAATGAAGATGTCACACGCGCGTGCCCTGAAGCACATCCAGACTGCGTAATTGGTGGGAGACGCGCAGATGACCTCAGTGCTGAGGGAGGAAGATGGCAGTGGTGGCCACACTGCAGTTGACGATGGCACGCAGCGCGCACGTGCAGCCCACGGCCACCCACCCCGGGGCTCTTCCCGAAGGTTTCACAGCAGCCGGCCACAATGCGCTCTCGTGCCCGGGCTGAGAAAATGTGGCCGTTCTCCCTGTTTCCCAGAGCCGGGTCTCGGGCTACGTGACGGACGCAGTGCTGCCTCTGACCCTCAAAAATCCCACTTCGGAAAAGCCAGGGCCTCGCAGGAACAGGGACAGCACGGTGGAGCTCTAGGAAACCACCCGGGGGCCCTGCAGCAACAAAAACGCAGGCGAGTCGCTCATGACAACTGGCCTGGGGGGACGAACACGGGGCGTGCTTCCCAGCAGGCCACCAGCGAGTCCATGACCGTCAGGGCGCCGCCTGCTCGCGCAGAACGGCACCTCTGTGTGGAGCCCCTGCCGCCAGCCAGACCCAGAGACGCAGCTGCTGTCCCCAGCCAGTAGGGACGGTCCAGCGGGGTCCTGACCTCGGGCCGCCGCTCCTTGCCCACAGCACGAACAGCAAACCAGGAACACACCACCTCATCCAGGAGGCACTGGGAACGTGGCCGGTCGCCACAGGGCTGCACACGTGCAGCCGAATCAGGCCGGACAGGTGGCTGTTGTCCAGCACGTCACCTGCTGTCTCAACCCGGGGGCGCTTCAAATCAGGGCGGCATGCAGGTGCACGTGGGCCTGGACGCCGGCTCCCTGCAGTGACCCACGTGTCCACGAACTGTCCCCAGTGTCCTCTATCCCAGCCCCTTCACAGGTCTGCACACGGGCCTGCACAAGGGAGGGGCAGGGACAGGCCCCACACACCGACACGCAGACGCCACATCTGAGGGCAGAGGCAGTGTGGCCACATACGCGTCAAAAGCCTTAGGGTTCTCCAGCCCTGACTGCAGCCCCCCCACCTAATGCTGCTTCTAAGGGGGTGACTCTGGGAGGGTCCGGGGACACAGCTAGGAGCACAGCTGCCAGGCACTGTGAGAAGCTACACAGAGCTAAGCGGCAAAGAGCGCAAACTGGCTATGCTGCACCCACTTCCAGGACTGTAATTCCATCTGGCCATTAAGGACGCTGTCAGGAAGTCACTTAGTGTCATCAAATGACTTGATGCAGCACAAAGGGGAGAAAAAAGGAAGATTACAAACGCTTCTACGTGAAAAGGTTTCCTTTCGTTAAAAATACTCCATTTCTGCGAACATCACGGTCTGTGAGGTAAAAGCCAAAGGCCGTTTCTGTCCTTTGTTCCGTTTCCTTTTTCCCGCTTTTTAAAGGCTTCTCTGCAATAAACGTGCACCAGGCTTTACACGAAGGAGGACTCGTTACATAAACGTAAGCCGGTGTGCTGGGGAGCACGTCACAGGCTGTGACGCCCATGTGCGGGGACGAGCCCTCACTTCAGGGCCACGTGCGCAGGACAGGCAGGTGGCGGCGGAAAGACCCACATCACAAACGCCACCTCGTGTATGTGCCCCAGGTCAGCACCACAGTGACCAGGCACGTGGACGTCTGGGCCCCACACGGCATGATGACACGGGCACCTCACCTGTCCGCTGTCGCCCCTCGGAGCACCCAGCCCCACGTTATGGAGGAGCACGGGGGCCTGTGCACAGCAAGCGGGGCCTGCCTGCAGTACAGCACCAGTCCCTAAGACACGATCAGATTTTGGGGACCGTTCCTGAGCTCACCAGCAGTCGTCAGTGTGAGGGCCCCCTGCGTGTGGCCCAGGGACGCCCCCAGGCTGGCACCACTGCGTATGGTACGGGTCAGATGGCAACACCTCTCGGCGCAGGGATGCCAGACTCTGTGCTCTCACCCTCAGCATCTAGGCTGCAAAGCTAGAACTTCCGGTCAAAGTTCCTTAAGTTCATACAGACAGCCCGGCAGGGAGCCCCAGAGGCCCCGGTCCCGAGGCACGGCGGGAGCGTGTGCAGTGACAGTGATGGTGACGGGAGGTCAGAGCCCACGGCACCCAGGGACGGGCTTACGGGAAAACCATCCATCCGTCCTGTCTCTTCGTGAACAATCTGGCTACAGACGCCCAGCTGGGCCCTAGGCCCGGCCCAGTTGTTCGGTTTAAAGGCAGCCAAACTGTGACATAAATCGAGTGCCCTCCTGCTCAGTGAGGGCCAGATGCACTCGCCAACGGGGAAATGGAATCAGGCTGAAGGAAGGGTTTCTGCAGCAGAGGAACCGGGGGGTACGGGCAGTGCAAGGCCGCGGGGTGCTGAGCACGGGGGCCCCAAGGGCCCCAGCTTGAGGGTCCAGTCGGGAAAGGCCCGGCCACCAGAGCCATCGCTCCGTCAGGACCTGCTGGGACAGCTCTGAGGACTGCCGGTCCCGCCCCTGGCGGGGACCCGTGTTGGTACGGCACACATGGCAGCGACAGTCCCAAAGCCGGACGGGCTGGTGGGACCTGCGCGGCCCAGCCCCGGAAGCCACCTGTCCAATGAGGGGCAGCTGCGTGCCGGCGGCCGCGCGAGGTGAAGCTTTCAGGGCCGTAGTGCCCCTCTTCCCACTGTGGTCTTCATGCTGCAGTCGGTGCAGAGTCAGAGGTCTCTAGAGGGAAGCTTCGAGAAGGGAAGCAAGTCCAAAGGAGCGTGGAGGATTCCGAGGAGACAGACTCAGCCACAGTGAGAGGGGTGCTCCCCAAGCCAAGGGGTCTCCACACGTGCAGGGCACACAGCTCTCTGTCACCACAGCCCGGGGTGCCAGGCGGAAGAGCCCCACGTGCTGCGCTCAGATCTTGGGTCCTTCCTGGAAATGAGGGACGGTCACCAGACCGGACAGATGGGCAAGGCCACAGCGTGGGGGCTGGCGGGGGCGGCGCTGTGTGCAGAGGACAGCATGGAAGCCCCCAGCTGGGGTGCAGAGGGACACACAGCCCCGAGAAACACTCAGGAGCAGAGCCAGTGAGGGTGGCAGTGCGGAGCGCGCAGACATGGGCGTCGCAGATGCCCCTGAGGTGCCAGCCTGCATCCAGCATGGTCAAGATGCGCTTCGATGAGACAAGAAAACGCCAGAAGGAAAGGTCGGGGATGGGTGCAGCGCAGAGAGAGGAGGCCGCAGACAGCACGAACTCGGTTTTGGACAAACTGTATTTAAAGAATCTTTGGGGCATCCGAAAGGGGGTGTCACGCAAGATACAGGAACCTCAGACTCCACATGGAAGTTTATGAACATCAACTGACCTGGTGCCTGGCAGTGTCCCCAGGTCACAGGAAAGCAGTCAGAACAGGCGCTGCGCCCGAGCTGAGGCTGGGAGGGGTCATCAGTACGTTCCCGTGGGGTTCCTGTGGGGTCCCCGAACCCCAAGCAGGCAGGTCTGTCGGCCCCGGCGTCCAGGTGCGAGGTCTGGAGCAGAGCCCAGATCCCACTTACCAGCCCTGTGATGTGGGCTGGTTGTGTAACCAGACCGTGCCTCAGTTTCCCCATCTGTGACATGGGTGACAATCACACAGCACGGATCAGGTCACACATACTTGGGAAGCACCGTGCGCAGGGCCTGGAGCTGGAACACCGCACGCAGCATGGCGATGCGTGGCTGAGGTCATCACTGACAGGACAATGACATCACAAGAGTTTGAGCGAGTCATTCACATCAGTGACCTCGTGTGCAAAAGGGGAACGCCTGCTGTCCGTGGCATTGGTGGACAGGAACGTCAGATGACAACAGACTTGAAAAGTGGTTTGACGGAACTTATTATACAACAAGGTGACAATGCACTGTAGAATTGTATGCCTGAAACCTATGGAATCCTTGCTAACAGATGTCACCCCAATAAGTCTAACAATAAAAATGAATTTAAAAAAAAAAAGTGGTTTGACGGCTTTCACCGCACGTCAGTGACGACCGGGCCTCTCTGCAGCATCCGAGGCCCCCGTCCCCCAGGAGCAGGGCCCTCAATGTGCAATGCCGGGGACGCTCCATTCCACGGTCGTGAGTCCCTGCCTGTCACACGCTGCTCCTGTCCCAAAGGAAACAGCCGCACACACGTGCATCAGGAGCTGAGTGCACGAGGTCACAGAGGGCAGCTGCACGAAACCACACCTACGGACAGAGCTTTACACACCATGCTCAGTGGGATGAGCCAGACATAGGACGACGCTTTACGAGATGCCACCGACGGGAGGGACGGAGGCCAGGCGGAATCACAGAGAAAGCAGCGGAGCAGAGGTTACCATGCTGAGGAACAGTCCCTGTGTGACAGGCTTATGTCAGGGACGATGTAGACTCTGGTGAGGGGCACAGGCAGGGTGAACGTCTTTGAGGCCACTGAGCTGTCCTTACAGATGGTCCACGTGATAAACACCCTGTTAAGAACTTGTAGTTTTTAATCCATAGACGTCATCAAAACAAGCAGTGGACTCTCTGTGCCATCTGTCACCAACGGGAGGGCTGTGAGCAGATGAGTCCCCAGAGGCAGCTGAGAACCGCCTGCTTCACACCTGCTGTGACAGATGAGTGCTGTGGCTTCAAAGTGACCCCACGTGGCCATGCGCAGTGGGTGGGGCTCAGCTGGGCAGCCCTGTGCGTGAACATCCACAGGACTGCGAGGCGTTCCCCTAAACGCCAGCAGGCACTCACTCGAAGTCCTCACTGTCACGTGCTCGGCCGCTCCACCTAGGGTCACAGCCCGCCCAAGCAACTCACCCGATGAAAAGGAAGAGTCAGGACGTCCGCGGTAACCTGGGACGGCAGTGACAGTGACCCACCACAGGAGTGAGGGGTGTCAGGAACCCATCAGCACCCACCTGGGCTCACACAGGAGGACGGGGGGGCAGTGTCTCAGAGCTGTCCACCCACCGTGCCCACTGCAGTCAGGGTGAAGGGGATCCAAGTGTCCACCAACAGACGGCCGTAAGGCGCGCTCTGTGCATGCGATGGGACACTATGCAGCCTTAAAGAGGAAGGACGTCCTGTCACACGCTCCCACATGGGCAACCTGAGGGCACCATGCACAGTGACATAAGCCAGTCACAAAAGGACACGCACGGTGTGGTCCCACTCATGGGGGTACCTGGTGGGGGTTGGGGCTGGGGGAGTTAGTGTCTAATGGGGGCGGAGCTCAGTGTTGAGTTTTCGTGCCCGTGCCCCTGGTCTGGGGGGATCTCTGCAGCAATATTAACACCCCAACACTGCTGACCGTGCCCTTCAAAATGGTTACATTTAACGTTGGTTTGTAACCACCATGAATCTTGTGAGCATGTTAAACAGGAAAAGGAAAATATTCCCTAGACAGACGACGTGCTTTTTAAAAGAAAATCTACGCGAGAGCACACGTGGGAACCAGGGAGAGAAGTGGAGAAAGAGCAGGCGCACCACTAAGCCCACCACCCACACACCCCCCCTCACCCCACACACTCACACCCAC
>PVJL010018771.1:0-15224 GCA_004026885.1 Lyroderma lyra | reverse complement strand
GCAGTTATTTCATTTCTCACTTCTTTTATGGTATTATTTATTTCTCGTATTTCCGTCTCAATCTTTCTTATGTTTTGAATTTCTTTGTTTAATTGTTCTTTTTGTTCACAGAGTTCCTTTTTTATGTCATTTATATCCTTTTTTATGTTATTTATCTCAGCTATGGTGTTCTGCCAATAGGTTTTCATTTCTCTCATAGCCTTTAGAATGGCTGCTTTAAATTCTCCGTCACTTAAATTCGACCCTTCCAGATGTAACAAACTGTCTTCTGGGTAAATTTCATGTTCTTTCTGAGGAGTTTTAGTTTTTAAGGAATTCATCCTGTCCGCTGGGATCTTCCTCTTTGACATGAGGGCTTTATGTTCACTGCCCAGATTATTGCTTTTGTGGTGTCTTGCTGTAGGGCAGACACTAGGTGGCGCTGGGGGTCAAGTTTTGGGGGCGAGGGGGCTGTTTGTTTCTTGTTTCTGATCTCCTACTGCGTTTGGAGGCTATGTGAATATATTCTGGGGAGAGGCCAACAAAAGGCTTTCATGGCTCTGACTTCTGCCTCTGCTGGGTGAATGCTAGCAAATCAAATCAGTCTTTCTTCCCAGCCCTGATTCAGTACCTGGCTGTCTAAAGGCTCACACTGCTTTTGGAACTCTGGGGTGCATGAGGAAGTGCCCGCTCCATAAGTCCAAAGCTGTGGCCTGGCCTGAGACAGCCGGGTCGCCTTTGCAGCAGGCTGGGAACAGGAACTGCAGCCCTGTGTAGGTCTCCAGGGGGCTTAGAGCTGGGGTGTTATCCTTGCAGTTCAGAGTCCTCGCTCAGCCCTTCTACCACTCAAAAGTTCCAGAGACTGGCTCCCAAACTCCTTCTGTCCCCAGCTCCCCAGTCTCTCTCCCCTCCCCCAAACTGCGCAGCTCCGAATATTCAGCAGGGATCGTGTCTGGATCCCGCGTGGTCCATCTCTGCTCCCTTCCCTCTCCCCGACTTGCCCCCTTCTCGCCAGCCTTCAGGTGTTTACTTGTGATTTGTGGATTTCTCAACACCTGGTTTGTCACTCAGGGTCTTCTTTCTTGGCTCCTGGATGGCCGTTCAATTGTGTTTTCAGGGAGAGGCTTCCTCTCCAGTCGCCATCTTGTCTTCTCCAACATGGATGAATCTTGAGGGCATTTTGCTAGCTGAAATAAGTTAGAAATTATCTCACTTAGATATGGAATCTAAAAAACAAACTCAGAAACAGAGAACAGATTGGTGGTTGCTAGGGTAGGGGATGGAGGACAGACTAGATAAAGATGGTCAAAGGGTACAAATTTTCAGTTATAAGGTGAATAATTTGGGGTGATATACTGTACAGCCTGGTGACTATAAATAGACTGTGTTGTCTATTTGAAAGTTGCTGAGAAAGTAGATCTTAAGAGTTATCACCACAGCAACAACAACAAAAAAATTGTAACTATGCAAGGTGATGGATGTGTTTCACTAATCTTATTGTGATAATCATTTAGCAATATAAACATGTATCAAATCATTAAGTCATATGCCTTAAACTTACACAATGCCATATATCAATTTTATCTCAATAAAAGTAAAAAAAAAATTATTACAATAGCAACAAAATAAATAAATAAAATCTCCCAAGATTTTTGTTCTAATTTACTGAAAATGCATGATAGTTTGACTATTTCTATTTAAAATCTTGAAATCTGAGGTGGATTAAGTAATCTTAGTTTTTTCTATCTCTAAAGGAAAGCAATCAAACTGGTAGTGTAAATTCTCAGGTCCCCAAATGAAATTTTGTACATTCAACTGTCAGATTGTGAATAGTAAAGATGGCTGTAACCATCTTTCACAGCTTATCTTTTGCCCATGTTAAAAATATATAAAGACTTCATTTTTTACTGAATTTCTGCCAATAAATTAGCTATGTTTTACTTATCTCTGAATCAGAAAAACTCTTATGTTCAGTCCAAGGTATATCTTGTGTGTTTAGTAGCATTTGTTATTTAAAACAGTCCACTAAGACAACCCAATATTTTATGTCAGTGCCTTTAAAAATGTATGACAATGTACTCATATACTATTGTCACACAATTTTAATACATCATCTATCTTTACGAATGATCCTCCTAAATCTTCACCAATGCTCTCAGGTCCTTGTAAAACATACGTTTTCAGATTCACAGTATCTTAAAAGCTTCCAAGAGTTTAAGCTTTGAAAGCTTTTTAAATGGTTTATTGATCTAAAGTGCCTGATGGGAAGATCTAATTTATGTTTCCCAGTTAAGATTGTAGTAATCTATATTATTCTGTCTGCAGTAATCTATATTCTTTTGAAGTTTGACAACTTTATTTTTCACCATATTTAGTATCTTCAATTTCATCATCTCAGATATATTCTATCATAGCTAAAAACTAAAATATATAAAAATAAAAAGTCATATTGTTTTCAAATATATAATTATTTATTTTATTCTTTAGTTTAACTAAGGTAAAATGACGGAAATTTCTTATTCAAATATGGCTCAATAGGAAACATCATTGATTGTAATTAGTAGTTTTCTCTAAAATTTTAGTAGCTGATTGACATCGAGTTTAGCTTCAGATAAAAAACCAAACTGAGTTTAAGTTATTTTATTTCAAAAAAGATTAGCAAATGAAAACTGTGCTTCATTACTCCCAGGAAGCAAAAAGCTGTCAAGGTAAAACTTAACATCAATGGATTTTACCCAAAAAGTACTGTTAGAACTTATGGTTTTATTTCACAATGTTTTAAATATTTTGCATGCATTGTATATGCATTGGAAAATTTTATGTACATTTTGTGTCACTTAAACAAAGTATAACTTGACAACACATAATAACTCTGGAATTAACTGTCCCATCTACATAGAAATCAGTGACAACCCAAATCTTGCAATACAATAATAGATATGATTTCAAAATTAACTATTTCTATATCCAAACTGTATTTTTTAAAGATTAACTGCAGCACTCTTTTAGAATGTCATTCTCACAGTTCTATAACTTGAGTAGCATTAAGAAATTTAAGAGATATTTGTTACTGTTGTAATGTAGCACACATAATAAATTCATGAAATATATGAAATATAAAACCCAAGAAAAAATAGTAAAATGTTTATTACTTATATGAAGTGTTACGCCTTTCTCTGTGTTTGTCCTTCCTTTCAGTGAAATAGGATTCTTTCATGAGAGCATTAGAAAAACAAAGATCTTGAGAAGACAGTCATGTCAAGTAATCTAGAGAAGGAAAGAGAGAGCCCAAGAAGCACCTACACACCTCTACCTCCCACTCCAGCACGGACCTTAAGAGGCTTACAGAGGCTTTGGGAACAAAAGAACTGCACAAAGGAAACACATCAGCTGATTTTCTCTCCTCCATTTCCTCTTTTTCCCTGCACATAATTAAAATGCTTTATCATTTGAGAAAAATTAACCAAATTTTTTCTTGGAATAAATACTTAATCTTTGTGTAGCTGAGGCATCTGGGGGGAGCGGAGGATATCCATGAAAGGGAGGCTTTTCTCCCTGATCATTAGGAAGTATAAGAAAGAACAGGTACCAGCAGAGGCTGTAGAAAACCCTGGAATCTATCTTCCCAACCGGTGTCCCAGGAAAATAATTAGATTCACAACCTGAGGAACTGAAGAAATGAGGGTGTGGGAGGAGAAGGAAGATGCCACCTACTACTCAAGTTATATATTGATCACTGGTGACCATGAGTTGAATTATTAAAGGTAATTTATCAATTAATTTAATAATTTTTTTCTACCCCAACAGCAAGTGTCCAAAATAGTGATGTGGAAAATGCAGCCCATCTGTCTGGCACATGAAACACAAAACATTAATATTAGAATATAAGATTAGATTCCTACCACTTGATAAAAGTGCACAAATATTAACCTTTAATTTTTATTAAATCAGTGTGAATTTTCTCACCAAAATTGTTCTAGTGAATTACATAGGTAACATATGTTATAAGAATGTACATCCCCCTATAGAACTGCATAAAGCTATTTTTATTTTGAAAAGAGAAAATATGTTCTATAAATACTTCTTTTTCCTGAATTAACACTTATTTTTTAAAAGGTTGCTCAACACCTAGCACCCAATTCTTGGCTTCTAAGTATCATTCTTCAATAAAAGGAACCAGACCTCCTTGGAAAAATGGCAGATTCCATGGCTGCCTAGACAGGGCAAAATACAAGGTGAGGAGTTCCCTGGTGGTATAGTGGCTTAAGGCTTCATCACTGGCACTGTCAGCGCTGTGGCCTAGGTTCAATTCCCAGCCAGGGAACTATCCACATACAAAAAAAAAAAAAAAAAAAAAAAATACAAGGTGAGGGTGGGCCATCTTCTGGTGTCAGAAGTAAGGAAGTGATCAAAAAGTATGGAGGTCTGTCAAAAAGAAGAAGAATTCCAACGGCCAAAGAAGAAAGAATTTGAGTAACAAGTAGATAATAACATTGAAATGTTATGTGTACAATAAAATAGATATTTATGAGTTTATACCGATATATAAATGAATGGAGTAAATAAATAAATTGAGAAAAGGACAACTCCTCCTCATAGGAAGAAAAACCAACCAATAAATGCAGAAAGACTGAGGGAAGTTCACCATTAGGAAAAAGTGACAATCATAATTGTTGAAAGCAAAATCCACTACTAGATGCTAAAAATTAGTGGGGAAATTTTCAGGAAAACCACAATATAGTCTCAAAGAATCTCTCCCAATATATCAATCAGGTATGAAGAAAAAATAGCAACTCTATGGTGTAAAAATTCATCAGAAACTACTCTTTTCATGGGATCATAGCTAGTATCACCACCACTAATAAGACTTATCAAGACCATGTACCCTCTGATAGGGACTCAGAATCGCTCTGTGTTGTTTTGATTAAAAATACAGAAAATCTGATTATAAGAAAACATCGGACAAACCCAAATTAAAAGATGAGCCACAGAATAGCTGACTTCCTGCCAAGAGTGTCAAGGACATAAAAGACAAGGAAAGAATGAGGAACTATCACAGATGAGAAGACACCAAGGAGATTTCACTACTAAATGCGAATTAGAATCCTGGATTAAATTCTGAAAGAGAACTGACTCTGGGTGAATGCATAATTCAGCACATGCATGATGTACTGTAGAATTGTACACCTGGAACCTATGCAATTTGTGCTAACCAATGTCACCCCAATAAATTTTTTAAAAAATTGTTTCTGTGACTACTATTCCTATGGAACATTTATAAGTATTACATGCAGTAGCTGTGGAAACTGGTGTGTCCAGGGTTTAGAATGTTGGTACTAATTCCAATACACAATAAATAAGAGGATAAGACTTTTTTAGAATTAATAGTTTGTGTTTTCCCTTCTTATTATCTAAAATGACTGTCTTCTTTATTGAAATAATGTTTGAAAATGTAAGAAATGAGTATGGATATTTTAATCAAATGAGTCAAGTGAAAATTAAAAGATAGTTGAAGAAAATCATGAAAATTGGAACATTGACCATAACATACACCTTCTATCTAACTTTTCATAAGGTCATTTTTATAATAAAATATTTATTACGCAATTTATAAATATTCACTGCAGAGAATAATATCCATTATTCAGTTTCAACCATTATAAACACTGTTTTTTTTAATTGGGGTGACATTGATCAGTAAAATTACATAGGTTCCAGGTGCACAATTCTACATTACATCATTCATGCATTGTATTATGCGTTCATCACCCAGAGTCAGTTCTCTTTCCATCACCATGTATCTGTGTCCTTGTCCTTTCTCTCCCATTGTGTCCCCAATTACCCTCAGATAACTACTGAATTATTGACTGTGTCCATGAGTTTTGTTTGTTGTTTTCAACTTTATGTTCCATATATGAGTGAAATCATGCAGTTCTTGATTTTTTTCTGTCTGTCTTATTTGACTTAACATGACAATCTGCCCATATTTTAATTGAGTTTTTTGGTTTTTATTTTATTCTATTTTGATTGTTTCTTTATTCTGTTCTTTAGATTCCACATATAAGTGAGATCATACAGTATTTGTCTTTCTCAGGCTGACTAATTTAACTTAACATGATATCTTATAGTTCCATCCATGTTGTTGCAAAAGTTAAGATTTTATTCTTCTTTATGACTGAGTAATACTACATTGTGTAAATGTACCAAAGCTTCTTTACCCAGTCATTTATTGATGAGCATTTAGGTTGTTTCTATATCTTAGCTAATGTGAATAATGCTGCAATAAACATAGGTGTGCATATATTTTTTTGAATTAGTGTTGGGTTTCTTTGGATAAATATCCAGGAGTGGAATTGCTGGATCATAAGGTAGTTCCATTTTTAATTTTTTGAGGAACATCCATACTGTTTTCCATAGTGGTTGATTGAATTTGCAGTCCCACCAGCAGTGTGAAAGGGTTCCCTTTTCTCCACATCCTCGAAAACATTTGTTGATTTATTGATGAGAACCATTCTGACAACAGTGAGGTGGTATCTCATAGTGGTTTTGATTTGCATTTCTCTGATGATTAGTGATGTTGAACATCTTTTCATGTGTCTACTGGCCATCTGTAGGTCCCCTTTGGAGAAGTGGCTATTCGGATCTTCTGCCCATTTTTTAATTGGGTTGTTTTCTTGGTTTTTTGTTTTGTTTATTTGTTTGCTTGCTTTAGTGTTGAATTGTGTGAGTATCTTATAAATTTTGAATATTAACCCTTTGTCTGCTGCTTCTTGGGTGAATATTTTCTCCCATTCTGTGGGATGTCTTTTTGTTTTGTTGATGGTTTCTTTTGCTGTAGAAAACCTTTTTAGTCTGATGTAGTCCCATTTGTTTATTTTTTTCCCTTGTTTCCCTTACCTGAGGAGATATATCATTGAAAGTATTGCAAAGGGTAAAGTCTGACAGGTTACTTCCTATATTTTCTGCTAGCAGTTTTATGGTTGCAGGTCTTATATTTGGTCTTTAATCCATTTTGAGTTTATGTTTATATATGGTATAAGAAGATGATCCAATTTCATTTTTTTTGCATGCATCTTTCCAGTTTTCCCAGCACCATTTGTTGAAAAGACTGTCTACCCCAATGCAAGTTCTTGCTTATATGATAATAGTTTAGTTGCCCAATAGACATGGATTTATTTCTGGACTCTATTCTGTTCCATTCATCTGTGTGTCTGTTTTTATGCCAATACAATGCTGTTTTGATAACTTTGGTCTTGTAATATAATTTGATGTCTGGTAGCCTGATTCCTCCAAATCTGTTCTTTTTTTCTCAGGGTTGCTGTTGCCATTTTAGGTCTTTTATGGTTCCATATAAATTTTAGTATTATACATTCTATTTCTGTGAAGAATGCCTTTGGTATTTTGATGGGAATTGCATTGAATCTATAGATTGCTCTGGGTGGTATAGACATTTTAACTATATTAATTCTTTTTATCTATGGACATGGTATGTGTTTCCATTTATTTGTGTCTTCTTTGACTTCTCTCTCCAGTGTCTTATAATTTTCTAAGTACAAGTCTTTTACTTCCTTGGTTAAATTTATTCTTGCTTTTTTTTTGGGGGGGGGGGTGTTTATGCAATTGTAACACTATGCTATTTTTATTTAGTTTGTCTCTCTCTAATAGTTTTGGAGCACAGTTTTCAAAGAAATGACAGATACATCATTTAGCCCCTAAATACTCCATTATTTAACTCTAACAAATAAGGAATTTAAAAATATAATTGAATAAATCCAATTACATTATCACACTCTACATATTTTAAATTCCTTAAACCCTTAAAAAATACAGTTTATTTGGTTAAGTTAGTATTAATCTGAAATGTACATATTTTACTTGATGGATATGCCTGTTAATATTTTTTAAATCTAGAAGAGTGTACTCTAGCAAAATTTTTTCTGGTTTTGATTTGTTAAAGTAATTGGGTTATTTCAAGATAGAACATGTCACATTCTAAATAGCCTAGTGTATATCCTTATAGTGTTATTTAACATGCTGTTAATTAACATGCCCTATATTTTCTGTATAATGGTAGTCATTTATGGACATTTGAATTTTAAATAGTGGTAAAAGATACAACTTCAATTTTTTCACAAGCCTTTGTGTGTGTGTGGGTGTGTGTTTGCACAATTTTTTGAATTTTCATTAAATTTGTTGGTTGACATTGTTTAGTAAAATTTTATGGGTTTTAAGTGAAATGTGCATTTTTATTGTACATTGTCTGTGTTGCATTTTGTATTCATCACAAGCATTTTTATACTAAACTTCACTTACCTATGATTACACTTTTATTATTAGTATGTAATAGAATTAAATTAATTTTCAAATAAATAAATAAAGTAAATGGCTGAGTGAGTAGAGCAACGAATCTGTCATTTCTCTGTAAGTTTAAAGTCAAATGTTCCATTAATCTTGAACATTCTTCCATGGAAAATATTCAGATGATTCATAAGGCTTTTGGGAATGATGTGATGAGTGCTACGCAAATAAAAGTGTGGCACAAACACTTCAAAGATGATTGAAAATCTGTTGAAAGTGATCCATGTTCTGGAAGACCTGCAGCAAGCAGAACGCCTGAGAATGTGCAATGTATAAGGGCTGCAATCAACAAAGATGCATGTTTGAAGGTGACTGAGGTGCCATTGTCCTGGGTACAATATTTCTTGTATCTTGTATCGTCTTCAATAATTGTCTCTATTTTTCATTTTTAAAAATTTAATAAAAAGTACAGTTTAATAATGCTGTATCACTGATAATGTCTTTGTTTTTGGTAATTGTACTGACTATGTGAGTTGTAAACATCAGGGGAAGCTGA
This sequence comes from Lyroderma lyra, assembly GCA_004026885.1. Classification (NCBI taxonomy): domain Eukaryota; kingdom Metazoa; phylum Chordata; class Mammalia; order Chiroptera; family Megadermatidae; genus Lyroderma; species Lyroderma lyra. The sequence continues at coordinate 6,391 of PVJL010018771.1, read as the reverse complement.
GTGAGGGGTATGCAAGAACTCTGCATAATTCGTCATTTCTCTGTAAGTTTAAAATTATTTCTAAAAAAAAAAGTTTTTTAAAGGGTATTCTTTACTTGTTTAGAATTTATAGCCACTCTATATGAAGAGAACTTATTGTGATTAAAATAAATTGTATCAAGTACTGTGGAGAGAACAGATAACTGAAAAGCATTTCAAAAAACAATTTAGCAGTGCATTGAATAATGCAAATTATATATATAAGCTGACAACTGAAATGCTTCTAGAGTGATCTCGACAGAAGAATAAATGTTGACCATTTCACTGGAATATTAGACACGAAACCATCCATGTGTATACACAAATGGAATAATTAATAAAGATAGCTAATGTTTATTGAATCTCATTTGCCAGGCACATTAAATCTCCCAGCAAGTTGATGAGTTAAATATTCTATTTGACCTCTTCCAACAGTCTAACTGCTTCCACAAGGTTACACAGTTAAGGAGAGACTGAGTCGTGATTCTAACACAGGCTAATGTATCTCCAAGCTAGGGCACTTGACCAGGAGATGACATGCTTTATCTTTAATCTTTGAGTGTTAAATTTGTCCTGTGGCAGAAAGCAAGTTTGCGAGAGTTACTACTAAAGAGAAGCCAGCGTCCACGACTGGGAAAGGCCTGCAGTTTGTGGTTGCAGAGCAGTTTCTCTCTTTGAGAAGCTAGGAAGAATCATCACCTTGAGTTCACGGTCATCATACATTAACCCACACAATTAAATTGGTTAGAAAACTCTGATGTCACAGGTGTGCTGTGACAGCAACTTCACTTGTCTGAGCAATGGGTCCCTCTCCAGAAATCATAATCCCAATCCAATATTTGAAGGTACTGTGCTGAACCACATTAATATGAGCAAAGGACACTTTTAGTGGCCATTTATCAGACTGTGTTTGTGTTTCATAATTGCATTATTTGGAGCTTTCCTCTATGTACATAAAACCCTCATTAGTCCTAATTTCCACTCCCTGAAATTTCTAAAATAGTACATGAAACTTTCCATATATTCAGCCTTTATTATGCTTCAACACAAACACAGCATTCATCAATGAGAATTTGAGGGAATGAATTTGTTCTCATCACTAGAGAAAACATTGTAGGTTCCCTGGTGGTGTAGTGGCTGGGCTTCGGCACTTTCACCATCGCAGCCAGGGTTCGATCCCTGCTCAGGGAACCAACCAAAGAAACAAAACAGAACAAAAAAACCAGTGTATAAAAACAGAAAGAAAAAAGAGCAAAGTTTAATGTGAAATAACTATACTTGTTCTATTACTATTAGTAGCATTGACTTTCTTATGAGTAAACTTTGCTGAATATGCCATACTGTGTTGAATAATATCTTCTTAATCCAAAATTCTCACATTTATTTCAAAATCATAAATAAAAAGGAAGAGGGGGATTTCCAGTCCATAAAATGAAGGAGAGGAAGAATTAGCATGAGTACTTAGCCAAAAGTGACTTGCACATTCCTAACCCACTGGACTAGAAAATCTTAAGAACTAACTTCTCAAATATGCAATACCTAGTGTGGTGACAGCCAGCCTAAAGAAGTCAAAATAATACTAAGCCAAACGTTAATTCCCCAATATTCCCACTATTTAAATCTTTAATTGAAGGAGTGAAAAGTGTTGCTTCTTTCTATTGAGGAACTTTTGTTTTCTAGTGGTTTTTGCCAAAGCTTGAAATAACAGCCACGTGATTTCTGGTCAACATAATGAACTTGTGTGAACCTCAAAAAATGTCGCAAGTTCACTTCAGTTTGGTGATCTGAGAGCGATTTTTCAATAAGAAAATATTTAAAAGTCTATGAAAACACACTACACTCATCATTGTTTTATTTGCTTTTATAAACAGTCTGTGACATGAAGAATTGAGAGTCTGAGTTAATTTGACTATAACACACAAGTATTTTTTTTCAGCTTTTATTTGATCAGTTCTGAAGATCACCACCCCTAAGCCCAGAGAATCTCTGATTCAATGCTAATTAGCTCAATGCCTTTGAACAAATCACTTAACATCTTGGGCCTCTAGTTTGTTAACTGCAAAATCAGTTTGTGAGTAGATAAATTCTAATGCACAATTCAGTTTTGGAAAAAAAAACCTGAAATTCCATATACACAGAAAACATATTGACATTTTAGTTTTTATGAGAATGTGTTCTCTTAAAATGTTTTATAAATTTTGAACTACAGCTTTGTTTTTCTTTTATCTTGTGGTTAAAAAAGAATTCTACAGACAAAAGTACTGTTAATGAGTTTACCCACATCAATAATTGTTGAAAGAAAAGTAAGTTTGAATATCAAGCTGAAAATTGGAAGTTCTAGGTCATATTAACTCTTTTATTTGCCTCTAGCTACACAATTTTGTACCATTCTGTTATATAAAAAGACCTTTCCTTAAGGTCTTTCTCAAGCACTGAAATGCATGATTAATGAAGCTTTGTCAAAAAACTAACAAGAAAAAAGAAGTGGAGGAAGCCTTTTACTTACAATTGAATCCCAAAGTGTTTTTTATTAGGTATACCATCTAAAATTCTGTTTGGCTCACAACATATTTCATTAAACTAGTCCACATATAAAACTCTTGGCCCTCCCTTCTTCATCTCCCATTTTTATACAATCCCCTATCCTGATTAGCCATGAAAACACAAACATATCACTGGACATAAATCTCAAACTAAAAAGCAAGGTCATTAAAAAGAGAATGAAAGTTGATGGAAAGCATATTGGGTTTCTTTTTTGTAACAGCCCCAGTAAATTTTCCTTTTTCTTTCATTTTTAGGACTAGGATTTGGGCCAGGTTTATGAAGTTACTTGGTCAATGTTCTCAGGATGCTTTAGAGCAGGTTTAGATTTTCAAATTTGATAAGGCATGCCCATGATCTGACTTATGTGTCTGAGGTTTCCTTGGCCCAAGCAATTTGGGCCAACAAATTATAGAAGGAATCATAGAAGACTACTAAGGCTCAGTAAACACTATATTTATCTTCATGTAAAATATTTAAGAAACTTCTTATCTTTTAGTATATATATATATATGTGTGTATATATATATATATACACACATATATATGTATACACACACATATATATGTATACACACACACACACACACACACATATATATATATATATACATATATAAAGAGAGCAGAACTTTTCTTTGATCATAATTCTTTTAAGTGGGAATCAAGGAGTGATTCTACCATCTATGAACAGTGACATGGATATTACCAAGATGGCAGTCATATCAAAGTTCACTGTAATCTTTTTTAATTCTAGAAATTCTATTGGTGTGATGGCCTTTACCACTTAGATATCTGTATTCTCTAACTTGGTAAAGATAAAACTAAATTCATGCTTTCCCATGTCTTTTTGAAGCAGGACAGATAGCCTAGGAAATAAACAACACTCCCCAGGGTACAGCGTGAGGTGTCTCACTGGGTTACAGAAATAACAAGTGGCTGTATCCAGTACCTGTAACTGGATATAAACAAGAACCAGTTTCATCAAGCAAGGTTAATTCTTATGACCGGGACCTGACTTTTAGCTAATTTCAATGTCATTATGTCATTTACATTGCAGCCTCATGCGTCTGATGCCGTGACAGTTCCAGTGGAAGCAAATAAGGAAGAACAAGCAGAAAATGGAGAGTCCTGACCAGAGGGAAAAGATGAATGAACCAGGAATTGGAATGTCACCAATTCCTCCCCAGGGCAGGATAAAAACCCCTGATCATAACTTAGTTGGTGCAACTCATTCTCTGAGTTCACCTGAACTTTCCTCTCAAATGTGTATTTTCATTTTTAATAAATCATTTTTACTTTCCTGCATCTGTCTCATTCTTGAATTCTTCCTTGCATGGAGACAAGAACCCTGTCACTGCTGCTCTGAGTAGAGTCTTCTCTTGGACATCCCTGTGAGCCTCCAGCAAAACTTTCACTCTATTAATGACAGATTTAATTATATTATTTACTTTATTTATCCTTTTTTCAGTAATATTTTTGTTTTTGGCCTTGTTACAGAATTATACAATAAACAAGTGGTTTGCTGTCAATCTATTAAAAATAAGAATAATCATAAAAAATTGATACTTTAATTGCTGAGCATCAAAGTTGATCTTATACTCAAAAAACAAAATGTAGAATGGAAATTATAATTTTGTCTTGATATGCTTAACTTTATGTTTATTCATTCATGAGCTATATGTGTGGATTATTATTAAAATGCTAGATTAAAATAGTAAATGATATTTTTCAAATAAAAGTTCATTGAATAAAGTCAATTCTGTGTTCTTGATTTTTATAAGAGATGATTAAGATTGTAGGTCAGCCAACATATTCATTTAAGAGAAGTTTTTGTTTCTCTGTTTTGTTACCTTTTAAATCCCTTCACTAATTTCTCCCATACTCCATATCCTGCCTCCAGCAGTCTGTTCTATCTATGAACTTGGTTTATTATATTTATATTTAATTTTACTTTTTAATTTTGTTTAGATTCTTCATATAAGAGAAATTATAGGATATTTGTCTTTCCCGGACTTATTTTACTTTGCATAAGGCCATCAGGGTCTATTTATCTTATTGCAAATGGCAAGATTTCATTTTATTTCATGGCTGAACAGTATTTCATTATATATACACATATATTTATACACATATATGTAGGTATATATGTGCTCATGTATACATACATATATACACATTTTGTATATATGTGTGTATATATATTTTTAATTCATTTACCCATTGATGAACACTAGAGTTGTTTTGATATCTTGACTTCTATAAATAATGCTACAATTAATATGGGATACATATCTCTTTTCAAGTTGGTATTTTTGTTTTTAAATAAATATCCTGAAGTGGAATTGCTGGATCATATCATAGCTCCATTTTTAATTTTTTGAGAAACTTCTATACTGTTTTCTATATTGGTTACATCTATTTATATTTCCATTCCCATCAACTCTCACCAGGGTTTCCTATTCTTCATATCCTCTCCAACACTTGTTGTTTCTTGTCTTTTTGATAAAAGCTATTCTAACGGGCGTTGAAGTAATATTTTATTGTGGTTTTGACTTGCATTTCCCCAATGATTAATGATATTGAGCATCTTGTCATGTACGTATTGACCATCTGTATGTATTCTTTGTAAAAGTGTCTATTTAGATCTTTTTTTTCTTTTTTTCGCTTTTTGGTACGTGGGTAGTTCCCTGACCGGGAATCGAACCCAGGCCGCAGCGCTGACAGCGCCAGCGATGAAGCCTTAAGCCACTACTACACCATCAGGGAACAACCCTATTTAGATCTTCTTACCATTTTTTAATCAGACTTTTTTTCTTTTTTTTCTATTGAGTTGTATGAGTTCTTTATATATTTTGGATATTAAAACCTTATCAGATATATAAACTGCAAATATTTTTTCCTATTCAGTTGGGTTTGTGTGTGGGTGTGTTGTTAATAATTTCCATTGCTGTGCAGAAGTTTTTGGTTATATTTAGTCATACCTTTAATTTTTTTTTTATTTGTTGCTTTTACTTTTGGTGTCAGATTTAAAAAATCATCACCAAGACCTATCATGGAGTTTGCTCCTTAATTTTTCTTCTGGAAGTTTTATGGTTCAGGTCTATTACTCAAGTCTTTAATCCATTTTTGAGTTGATTTTTGTGTATGATATAAGATAGGGGTACAATTTCATTCTTCTGCATGTGTCTGCCCAGTTTTCCCAACACAACTTATTGAAGATACTATTCTTTCCTTATTGTATATTCTTAGCTATTTTATCATAAATTAATTGACCATATATACATGGGTTTATTTCTGGGCTTTCTATTTTTTTCATTGATTTATGTATCTGGTTTTTGTTGTTGTTGTTGTTGTTGTTGTTGTTTTTTATTCATTTTTATTGTTACACTTATTGGGGTGACATCTGTTAGCAAGGATTACATAGGTTTCAGGCATACAATTCTACAGTGCATTGTCAACTTGATGTATAATAAGTTCACCACCTAATGTGACTTCTCTTTCCATCACCTTGTATTTAGCTTCCCCCTCTCCTCTCCCACCCTCTCCCCTTTCTCCCCTCCCTAACCCACTCGTCCCCAGATAAACATTAAACTATTGATTGTGTCCATGGGTTATTTGTTTGTTCATTTCTTTTTTCTTTGCTTTCAGTTTTATATTCCGCATATGAGTGAAATCATGCAGTTCTTTGTTTTTTCTGTCTGGCTTATTTCACTCAGCATGATGATCTCCAGGTCCATCCATTTTGTCGCAAATGGCAGTATTTCATCTTTTCTTACAGCTGAGTAATATTCCATTGTGTAAATGTACCACAGCTTCTTTATCCAGTCAT
>PVJL010018770.1:0-15197 GCA_004026885.1 Lyroderma lyra | reverse complement strand
TGCACAGTGTTGCTCATTCCGACACCAACGTTTCCGCAGCCCCGCACTGATGGGAGCTTCCTCAATGTGTTATTTGTGGCACCGCGTGACACAGACCTTGTGCACCAGTCAGGCTCCAGGCTGCAAGGGGACATTGGTATTCAGGTTCTCGCTGCCCGATTTCAAGCCAGCATCTTCAGAGCCACCAAAATTAACCCAGCAGGGACTTGGCTGCCTCAGGTCCTGCGCCCACGGGAGAGGGCGCCGAAGTTGGCCCTGTCCTCTCGCTGCTGGGGTCCCTGTCCCCTTAGGAATGCCGAGTTCCTCAGATGCTTCCCACATTTGCTGGGAGCTGCAGGGCGTTCTGGGATCCTTAGGGGTTCCCTGCAGCCTTGTGTTCTGGAATCCTTTCCCCAAATTCCCCAATCTTCTCTCCGTCTTGTTCTTCCAGGACTTGCATTGCAGTGCCCCCCGTTGCAGGGGTGGGGGGTCCTGCTCCCCTGTAGGTCCGAGGAAGTGTGGGTGCCCAGGGTGCTGGAGGAGCGAAGGGTCTGTACCACAGCGCTTCCCGAAAAGAAGCATCTGCCCCCCGATACCGAGAAGCCTCGTTACTGAAAGGCCTCTGCCCGGAGCTTCCTTCAAGCAAGCCCCTACCTACCACTTCCTGTCTCTGCTCCTGTGCACCTGTCCTTGTTCTGTTCCCCTCGTCTCGGGTCACCTGGTCCCTCGCTCTGGGGCTACCGTGAGGAAATGCATTAAACAGAACAGTTTCCTTCTTAGAGTTTCACTGCCCCCCCTCTGGGCTTTGCCCCAGGGCGATTTCCTTTTTCCACTACAAAACGGTACCCCAAAGAGTATGGTCAAAAGGGAATTCTGCATGCTGAGTGGGGTGCTGCCTGCGGAAGTTGCGTCGTCACCACCCCCGTCCCCCGTCCCCCGTCCCCCGTCCCCCGTCCTGCCACCGCCCCGGCCCCGGCCCCGCTCCCGCAGGCGCAGCTCTGCCCCAGGCCGACTCCCGTCTTCTTTCTCGGCATTGCTGTGGCCACCGGGGGCGTCTGTGGTCCCACGTACCTTTCAGGGTGGTGTGTTCAGTTCCGTGGGAAATGCCACTGGTGCGATGAAAGGAGTGGCACTGAGTCCGTAGGTCGCTCGGGTAGCACGGGTATCCTGTCTGTGGGGGTGTTTCGAGCTTCCCCTCGCGTCCGTCTTCGTCCATTTGTTTCTTCAGTGGCTCCAAGCACAGGTCTCCTACTTTCTTGGTTAAATTTGTTCCTTGGGTTTTTGTCTGTCTGGTTTTTTTGATACGGTTGTAAATGGGATTGTTTTCTTAATGTCTCTTTCTGATAGTTTGTGCTTATGTCTAAAAATGCAACCAACTTCTGAACATGAATTTTGTATTCTGCTGTTTTACAGAACTCATTTATTACTGCTGATGGGTTTTTTGTGTGTGGAATCTTTAGAGTTTTCAATATATAGTGTCATGTCATCTGCAAATAACGACAGTTTTACTTCTTTCTAGTTCAGAGTCCTTTTATGTGTGTTTCTTGTCTGATGGTTGTGGCTAGGACTTCAATGCAATAATATGTTGACTAAAATCGGTGAAAGTGGGTGTCCTTGTCTTGTCCGTGATCTTAGGGACAATACTTTCAGCCTTTTCCTTTTGAATATGATGTTAGCTGTGGGCTTGTCATATACGCCTGTATTATGTTGAGGTACGTTCCCTCCACCCCCACTTTGCAGAGAGGTTTTATCACAAATGGACGCTGGATTTTGTCAAATGCTTATTCTGTATCTATTTATATGATCATATGATTTTTATTCCTCATTTTGTTTATGTGCTGTATCACATTAACTGATTTGCAGATATTGAACCAACCTTACGTCCCAGGAATAAATCACACTTGATCATAGTGTATGACTTTTATAATGTACTGAGTTTGGTTTGCTAATATTTTGTTAAAGACTTTTTCATCTATGTTCATCGGGGATATTGGCCTGTAATTTTCTTTTTTTGTGTGTGATGTCCTTGCCTGGTTTTGGAATCAGGGTAATGGTGGTCTCATAAAATGACCTTTGGAGCCTTCCTTTCTCTTGAACTTTTTGGAATAGTTTGAAAAGGATAGGTGTTAATTCTTCTGTAAGTGTTTAGTAAATTCACCTGTGAGGCCATCTGTTCCAAGACTTTTGTTCCTTGCGAGGTGTCTGATTACTGATTTGATTTCGTTAGTCGTAATCTGTTCAGGTTTTCTGTTCCTTCTGGATTTAGTCTTGGAAGACCAGAATGGGTGTGTAAATGTTTTCAAGTATTAATATCCTCTTGTTGGGCTGATTCCTTTATCATTATGTAACGTCCTTCTTTGTCTCTTGTTATAGCCTTTGTTTTAAAGTCTGTTTTGTCTGATGAAAGTATTGCTTTCTGTCATTTTCATTTGCATGAAGTCTTGTCTGTCCTTTACTCTCAGTCCTTGTGTGTCTTTCATGCAGTTGGTCTCCTGCAGGCAGAGTCTATGTGGGCTTGCTTGTACGCTCAGCTACCCTCTTCTGATGGGAGCACTTAATACATCTACAGTCCATGGGATTACTGGTAGGTATGTAGTTACTGCAGTTTTATTATTCATATTTTTTATTTTTTCTCTTTCTTCCTTTCCTCCTCCTTCTCCTTCTCTTTTGCTTCTAGTCCCTTTAACATTTCTTCTAGTGCTGGTTTGGTGGGGGTGAACTCCTTCAGCTTTTTCTTGTCTGGGAAGCTCTTTGTCTGTCCTTCGGTTCTAAATGACAGCTTTGCTGGCTAAGTAATTTTGGTTGTAGGTCCTTGCTTTTTGTCACTTTGAGTCTTTCGTGCCAGTCCCTCGAGGCTTATAAAGTTTCTATTGAGAAATCAGCTAACAGTCTTATGGGAGCTCCCTTGTAGATAGCTAACTGCTTTTCTCTGCTGCTTTTATGATTCTCTCTTTGTCTTTAACCTTTGTCACTTTAATGATGATGTGCCTGGTGGGGTGACCCACCATCCTCAGCTGGCTGTGAGCCTGGCAGCCAGTGGGTATTCAGTAAGTAGTGGCATGATGAGGGAATATGTATTGGTTACAGCAGAAGAAACCTAACCCTCTGGGCCACCTGCGATGTGGGCACACGAGGCCACGGCTGTCCCTGTCAGTGGCAGAAGAGGTGCTGGGTATCTGAGTTGTCTCACGCTGCAGCAGTCTGAACCTGGGCCCCAGTTACTAACTGGAAATCCACTGAGTAGAGGCCCAGAACTGAATGGCAAGTAGCTGGCACGATGACGGGCAAATCAGAACGATTAATAAGAATGCAATCAGAGACCCCGCAGGAATAATGGGGTGTGATAGATGATAACCGAAGAATGGAGTCAGCTCTGTGGGAACATTTCCAGCCCAGCAGGCAGCCTGCTTTTTCAGGCTTAGCCTCAACAATAGTCTGGAAAACACAGATGTGATTTTGCAAAACAATAGCCCTAACTAAGCAGACACATTTAGTTCTCCTCAGATAGGAGGAGGAAGCCACAGCTGACTAAAACAATTTGACACTTCTCCCTTCCAGCTTTTATAATGACGCAAAAACAGATCTTTATCGTTTTCACGTTAGCTTAGTAAAACTTCTCTTCCTTAAGTTGGGTCAGGATTGCAGTAGTGCTGGCCACTGTATCTAAGGATACGCAGGCCTTGTAAGAAGCGCGGAAGAAGTCTCAGAAAGTATTAAGCAGGCAATTGACATTATTACTTGCTTCTTCGATAGAACGTGCAAAGGGAGTGCGTGAAGGCCCGAGCATAGGCCTGTGACTGCACCGTGACTAGAGCTCTCGTAGGGCCCAGATAAAAGCACCCAACTCGTGGAGTCTTGGCCTCACGTGAGCTATGGAGCCAAGCGTGCCAAGAAACTTCTCCAGCACTTCCTCTTCGAAATACTGGCTCTTTCTCATTTAAAAATAAATGATGTAAGCGAGTCTGTACAAGACAAATTTCCAGGCTGGCAGACAGGACTCGGGGAGCGACCTTGCTGAGGCGGGGGGCGGGGGGCGCCGGAGCCTGTTGGAGACCACGGGTCCTGCTTCCGACTGGCTTCCCCGGGCGGGGTCCTGCCCTCCTCACTGAGCGAGGGCCCGAGGCAGGATGTCAGTGGTCAGAATTTGGAGCCTGGAAGCCTGATGGTTGGGAATTATACTGCAGAAAAGTCACTGACTTGGACAGTTGTCTGGTGGGCTGACGCTGGTTAACAGAGAACATCATGACTCAGAGTCCAAGGTGTGGCGCTGCCGGCCTGGGCCTGAACCTGGCTCTACCCCTGACCGACTGTGTGACTTTGGACGAGTTGTTTAACCCATCTGTGCTCCGTTTCCTCATCTGCAAACTGGGATTCCTAATAACACTTGTTAGGGATGTTATGAGGATTAAATGAGTTAATAACTGCACAGCACTTAAAACAGTGCTTGACACATAGTGACTACTTGTAATGCCACCTGTAATGTCCTTCTCTCTGATTTATGGCACATCCAAGAAGTGTTCCAGTGTAGGAGGGTCAGACCTGCGTGGTATGGCTCTTCCCCGGCAGGGCTGGAGGCGTAACCTCGTAGCTGATCTGCACAGAAGCTGACGGAAGGGGGTGTCAGCAGCCGTTGGACCCTTGGAGCTCTAGCGCTTCACTGCATGGAGGAAAGGTGAGATAAACCAAGATGGAAGACGCCAACTAATCTTGGCTGGTAAGGGAAGTATGCGACTACAAACGACAGAAGCCCTCCCCAAACCGGCTAAAACCGCCAAGGTGTGTTTGCGCCACAGGGAGCCTGCAGGTGGGCAGGAACACTTGTGTGGACACGGGGGGGACCTCAGGCACCGGGCCTCAGGCTGGGTTTTCTTTGCCCACCCTTAGCTCATTGCATGTCTCCTCCATACCTTTACCTCCTGGTCACGAGGTAGCTCTTCGCCCAGTGGCCACAGCTGCATTGCAGACAGGAAGAAGATGCCGGAAACAAGGAAGCGCTGGTGCCTTTTATTCTGGAAGGGACAGTCTCTCTAGGGGGAGCCTGGGCCCAGGGGACGTCCTGCCATGCGGAGCTTCGTGGTGGGTCGCCGAGCCGCTCACGGGCTGTCCGGAAGCAATCCGGGCAACACCTCCGGTTTTCGTGTGACATGGCTGCAGACTTTGGGGACAGCCCTGTATGATGTAAACACTTCTCCATGTGCTTTTTTGCCTCAAACAGACAGAAAACGGAGCATTTAGAAAAGACTCTGGCAGTTAACAGACTGGCTTTGCGGCCCAGCTCTGCTACTAAGGAATGTGCCCTCAAGGAAGCCCAGGTTTTTTCTCAAAACCTGATCTCCGTCCTAAATGCGGAGTGTGAGCCTCTTCATAAGGTTGTCCTGAGACGCAAATGCAAGGCTGCCCCGCGGGCCACAGTGAGCAGGAGCCGGCGTTCCCACAGTGGCGGCAAGGGCGCGCTGCTGTTCACTGGGGACCCGCCACGTGCCCCGCGCGCCCCCGCCAGCCCCGCCGGTGCCAGCTGCTGGCGAAGAGCTCGGAGGCTCAGTGCGCGCGCGGCGGGTGAATGGCACCGCTGGGCTTCACGCTCGGGCCTGGGCCCCTGCCGATGGGGCCTGCTGACCGCTCAGGCCACGGGGCGCCCCCCTCGCTCTGGGTCCCGTCCTCTGTGGTCACTGAGTGAATCCTCTCTCCGGAGTAACTTCTCGAATTCATGCTCAGGTTCCACTTTTCCCAGAATAAACTGACTTGGTCCAGTGAACTCTATACGAAGGGGACACGACTTTTTTCTCATCTCAGGGCAAGATCAGGATGTGCCGAAAACACGTTCTATCCCAGATCAACCCTAATAAGTCTTTGCCAAGCTCAGGTGGAACGGAAATTCTCATTAATCTAAAGACCAGGAGGAGGAGGAGGAGGAGGAGGAGGAGGAGCTTCTGTCTCAGAGCTGCGGGAGGGGCTGTCGCAGGAGCCGGGACGTGCCTGCCGCGAGCGTGACCCGGAGCGGAGCTCAGAGAACGGGCTCTGGAATGTCCCGCAGGTCTCAGCAGGCCCAGCGGCGACAGGGCCCCTGGCAGCCCTGGACACATGTGTGGGTGCCCCGCGGTTTGGGTGCCTGACCCACTGGCGACGGGACCGCCTCACAGCCCCGGGTTTCACTCTCTGCGATTGTTTGCTCCTCCAGTTGCCTAGTAAACGTTTGTACTGGAAAATTCCAGCCTTGCCATGGATGAGCGAAGAGGAAAGGCGGTGTGTCCACACCCAGGCCAGGCGAGACAGGGAGGGCAGGGGCCCCAGAGGACGGGCGTGGTCGCCGTGGCCACAGCCGCCGCCCCAGCAGGAGCCCCCCGGAGCCCACAGGGGGTGCTGAGGGGGTCGGTGGCCCTCGCTGTGCACTGGTCCCCCCGCCGTGTGTCTGCTGACGCCTCGCGGGCTGGGCCTCCACGCTGCAGCTGCTCCCGGTCGTGTGCGCATCCCCAGTGCCCACGTGGTATTTAACACTGATCACTGGTCCTTGCGTGAAGATAAAGGGTGTGACATTGACATGGGGGTGGGGGACACGTATGAGCAAGAGCTGTCACTCCCTCCCTCCCACTGGGCATCCCAACCGACCGAGGACAAAGGCCCCAGGGAAGACACGGTGTCCGTGCAGCCTCCCAGTGAGCACACGGCCGTCGCTAGGCCCCAGCAGGGGGAAGCTAGTTATTAGCTTTTAAATTGTGAACAAATCAGAGGAAAGTGGTCAAATGTGCGCCCGCGGTGCCCTTGACTCAGACGATGGCGAATGGGACAGGCCGGGCCTTGTCAGCAGGACCCACGGTCCTGCCCGCCAGAGGGCGCTCGTGTCCCGTCGTGGTTGCTGTCCTGGAGAAAGTCCAATTGCCGCACAGCCGTGAGGATGACGACTTCTATTTCCTGCGTCTGCTTTCACTGCTAACCGGGGGCCCCCTTCGAGGGCGCCACTGCTGCTCCAGCCCCATGGAGCCCGGTCCCCACGTTAGCTCAGGCACAGGTGTGCGGGGTGGTGACAAGGGTGGCTGGTCGGAGCGTCTTGTGTCATTGGACACTGGTGTCGGCTGGTGGAAGCACCGTCACGATGCCTCAGTGCTGCCCAGGCCACCACTCACACGGACCCCGTCGCTGAAGACGCGCCGGGACTTTGCTCTGAGGGGCGTCCGCCGACAGGACAGAGACGCGTGCTTTCGACGCCACGAGCCGCATTTGGGAGGTGCAGCCTGGCCGGCCCAGCCTGAGCCCCGCGGAGAGCCCCCCGCCGTCGCTTACAGGTTTGTCCGTCCTCTTGAACACGAGGGGCCCTTACAGAACTGCGCCGTGTCCGAGGCAACGCACTTTGTCGAGTTGCTTCCCTTCACGCAGTGTCCCAGAGCCCCCAGCAAGAGCGTTGTCACGCACTTCGTGGGACAAGAAGACCAGATCCAGAGACGTTAACCTGGCCTCCTCGTGAGATCCCCGGAATCGCCAGGTCCCCCCACCCCCAGTTTTTACTCGTTTCGAGAAACTTCGCAGCGGCCCACCCTCCTCGTTCTGTGCTGACGTCGCAGTCTTGTTTCATGGGGAGGCCCAGCCCTGGCCCCGGCCCGTCCCCGGCTGAGACGGGGACGTGAGGGTGCTCTGAGCTGACACTTAACAGGGCACTCTGGAAGGTTCCCTCACGACACCAGTTTTCAGTAAGGCCCAAGGAAGCAGTGACACAGAAGAACGTTCCATTTCTCATTCTCAGAGGCCCTTGGAGGTAGCAGTGACAAGCGCGCTCGTTGGGTGCCGGCGACGGGCAGGCACTGGGCCAGGGCTTTCGGGCCCCCCGTCACTGCATGCTGTCCTTGCAGGGGGCTGCACGCTGACACTGCCGTCGGGCCATTTTACTGATGAAAAACAGGCGGCTCAGAGAGGTCCGCTCGGGGCCCGCTCACAGGCCGACCCCTGGTAGCTCCTGCCCCGGCCTGTCCTCGGGCCCACTGGGCGCACGTGCTGCCCGTCAGTGGCTGAGACCACCTTCCCAGGGGAAGGAAACGTGACCCTTGCCGAAGGGCCTCAGAACCCACGCTCTCACCATAAAAGTCGCCGAATCGTTTAGATGTTGAGTTAACACAATGGCAGTGTCCGTGCCACCTGCCCCCGCCGTCCAGCCGCCGATCTTATCTTCAGCAGTTAGCCTAGTGATATCTAATCATTTTGATCGCTCTTTGGTCTTATTACCAAAACTACACGTTCCAGGCAGCACTTGTAAATGCAATCGTTTGGCTTCCTTGGTTGTCCGGTTAACAAACTGATCTTCCCAAACGCTTACGTGGTTATTTCCGGAAGGGCCGCAAGCAGACGTGGACATTTGGTGAACTTCACATTCTTCTAAAGCGTCAGCGTAGGATCCTGATCTAAGTCAGCTGCTCACCGGCACGCTGTAAGCGACAGTCGCAGGTTTGGCCTGGCACTCCAGCGTGCAGAATGCTCTTCAACACGAATAAGAAAATCACCAAATATCCACCAATTATTTCTGAACCCCAGTGTATCAGAAATAGGTTTGACCTTCAGTGCTTTTGCACGCAATTCTGTAGCTCTCCAGTATTGAGTCATGTGTCCACGAAGGAGACCCTGCGTCATCCTGACAAACCTGGGAGGCCGTTCCCACGTGGACGCCCGTGCCTCCTCGCCCGCTGGCTGAGGCTGCGGCCGCGCGGGCCCTCAGGCCGGACGCGGGGGCTGGCGGCAGGGCTGTCCGGGGTGGGTTTCCCGACGCCGCGCCGACCCTGGCTCTGCACCTGCCCTGCCGGTGTCCTGCCCCTGCGTCCGGCTGCGTGACGCCCGCCTCTCTCTGTCCCCAGGGCTGCACGTCGCAGCGCTGGTTCTGGCCCGATTCTGCTCCGAATTCCTTTCACATTCCACACGTGTCCTGCAGCCCTAACGTGCAGTTATTTCAGTGCCGTTGGGTTGGTGGCCCTGTCTCTCCAGGGCTTTGTCGGACCCTAATGACAGGTTTGAAGACAAGCTGGTGATGAGTCCCGGGCTTGTGTGGGAGACAGTGAGAGTGAGAAGAAATGGGACCTGGAAGACCTCGGGAGGGGCCGGGCAGGAAGCCCCCGAGACTGTGCCCACGTGCAGAAGAGGAGCGGTGACACCGGTAAACAGGGACCCCGGCCCTGGGACAAACTCACCAAAGTGAGGTGAACAGTGGGGCCCGGGAGGGTGACAGTGAGCTGCTTTGAGCCCGAGCTCCGGGGCACATCTGCGGGGGAAGGAAGGCTGCAGCTGGGGACCCGAGAGGGAACTGGTGGTTGGAGGAGGGGCCGTGAGTGCACCGCAGCGGGGACGCCTGGACAGGCTTCCACACAGGGCGCAGGGGGGCTGGCGGGAGCTCGGGGACGAGGGCAACACTCAGCTGGACGCCGGAGAGAGGCCGGGTGGGGTAGGCCCTGCTCAAGTGGCCGTGTGAGTGCGTGTGCGCGTGAGTGTGTGTGGTGTGTGCGCGTGCGCACGCGCGTGTGAGTGCGAGTGTGTGTGCGTGTGTGTGTGCACACGTGTGCAGGTGTGTGTGGTGTGTGAGTGCAAGTGTGTGCGCACACGTGTGCATATGGTGTGGTGTGTGTGAGTGTGTGTGCACACGTGTGAGTGTGTGCGTGTATGTGGTGTGTGTGCACGTGAGTGAGTGTGTGAGTGTGTGTGCACACGTGTGAGTGTGTGAGTGTGTGCACGCGCGTACGTGTGAGTGTGTGAGTGAGTGTGTGTGGTGTGTGCGCGCGTGTGTGTGAGTGTGTGTGCACACGTGTGAGTGTGTGTGCACACGTGTTAGTGTGTGAGTGTGGTGTGTGTGTAAGTGTGAATGTGAGTGTGCGTGTGTGCACACGCGTGAGTGTGTGTGGTGTGTGTGAGTGTGAGTGTGTGAGTGAGTGTGTGTGTAGTGTGGTGTGGTGTGTGCGTGTGTGCGCACGCGAGTGTGTGAGTGTATGTGCACACGTGAGTGTACGCATGTGTGTGTGAGTGTGTGGTGTGTATGTCTGTGAGTATGAATGTGAGTGTGTGTGAATGTGCGGGTGTGCACGCGCGTGAGTGTGTGTGAGTGTGTGAGAGTGTGAGTGTATGGTGTGAGAGTGTGTGTGTGTGTGTGTGTGTGTGTGTGAGTGTGTGTGTAAGACGGAGTTCCCAGCAGGCCCGGCCAGCTGAACCTCACTGTGGTGCCTTTGGGACACCCCCAGGAAACTAGGAGCAGCTTGTGTGACATCTGAGTAGGCACAGCCTGGGGAGATCTGGCGGATGCTGTGACATCATGAACCTGGAATGTCTTCTGCTTGGGAAATGCCTGCACAGGCGTCGTTAGGGCCTGGTCGTTAGAATTCTCTGTTGATGGCGTTTGCTTTCACATTAAAATATTGACGTGACAATATAAAGTCCTATTATTACTTTTTCAGAGTAAGGACTCTCTTTAATTTGTATGTTTTGCTATTTAAAACCAAATTCCCGAGGACAACCAGTGCAAACCAAGAGTTTTCAGCACATCTCTGGGGTCACCCAGCAGGGACATCATGCTCCTGGCGAGGGCTCCCGGCTAGGGTGCCAGCAGCCCCTGGGCCTCTCCGGTCTGGTCTGCGGAGGGCGAGGGGCACAGGACGCGATGTCGGTGCTCTTTTGTCCGTCCTGATGCAGAGCTGCTCGTCCGTGGCCGTGCTGCACACCCGCCTGCAGGGCTCACCCATGATGGGCCACCGAATGCTGTCGCTTCTGGACACGGGACCATTTCAGAAGCAGAAGCCATTGACACGATCCCTCGTAACTGTTTGCAGGACAGAGCTGCCGTCCACACAGAAAATTATAGTTTTTACACGTGTGGGCTTGGAATGCGGACAAGCTACTTTATTCGGGACACACTTTACCACCGCCGAGGAGTAGGACTTCTCGTGGCGTCATGGCTGCCCTCGGCCACGTCACCGGGAGGCCTGGCAGCCACCGGGAGGCCTGGCAGCCACGGGGAGGCCTGGAAGCCACAGCGAGGGGCGGGCTCGGAGGCCGCGGCCACGTCGGGGGCGCGGCAGCCGGCCGAGCCAGCGTGTCGTCTGGAAGCGATCAGGCCCCGTGAGCGCAGCCGTGGAAGCGTGCCGTGCACGAAACACAAGCTGCACGCCCAGACAGAGGGGACAGCACTGCCCTGCTGGGGACGCAGCTGTGTCCCAGACCCCAGGTTGTAGAAAGCGGCTTCACCCACGACCCACTGCTTCATTTAGGAACCTTAAAGCGACACTGGTCACCTATTAATGGTGACACATTTATGAGCACAGAAGCTCCTCCGTGTGCAGTTTGAGACTAGAGGCGGCACAGCGCTGTTATCGCCGTGCTCCTCCTCCTAGCACGTCCCTTCTGTCTGAACAGGGAGCACGAGGTTTGAGAACAACGTAGACTTAGCAGACGCCATCCACTAGATGGGAAACTGAGACGAAAGGAGGCACGAGGTCCCTCACTGGGATGGGACGCAGCCCCTTCCCCAGAGCAAAGCCAGTGTCGCACGTTGCTGACTCGGTGAGAAGCCACCGACGGACTCGGCCTCTCTGTGCTGCCAAGTCAGGTCGTCCAGCGATGTCAGCGATGCGAGGGTCCCGGGGGTGGCCAGCCCAGGGCTGTCCCACGCCTCTTCACCGCGACACAAGGCAAGCGCGTTGCAACACACGCACGGCGCAGTCTCGTGAGTCTGCTAATGTGGGGCCAGGCCTCCCGCGTCGCTGGGGTCTTTGGGGAGACAGCGGGGTGGCCGTTCTGGGCATCGGAGTGGGTCTTGGTGTCCAGCCGATGCGGCAGCTCCTCCTACCCGGCAGGTCTCACCAGGAGTGCTGTCAGGATTGCTCAGACGAACCGGGAGAGGGGGAAGCTCCCGCCCTTCCTGGCCTCCCGAGGGTCCCCTCAGGCAGTCTGCAGCCGAGCGCTCTCAGGGGACCGTGTGTTCTGCAGCGGGGCACTAATCCCCTGCACGAGGGGACAGGCCCGCGGGCCGGGAATCTAATGGGCAGGACCAGACCGAGGACGGGGCTCGCGGCCTAGAGTGACGGCCGGGTTACCCCCTGCCGTGTGCTTGCATGCTGTGGCCCCAGGGCCTGGTACCGTGTAGCTGCTCAGTAAGTTTCGGATGGACGGATGATGGATGTTGCGTCGGTTATTGCAGTGCAATACCTTGCAGTGCAAGGTATTGCAGTGCAAGCAGTCAGGGCTCCGTCTTTACTTCCAGTTCTCTGCTCAGAGGAAGTTGTAAGAGGCCACTGATGCTCACGTGGACGCCACAATTGGGTACGACCTCCGGGGAAGTCACACAACTTCTCCAGCTTGTTTTCTCACCTGAAAAATTGCAGCCTGAACGGTCTGACGATCTGTTGAGTTACACAGCTTTAGGGTTCAGTGAAGAGAACTTTCTCGTGACCCATCTGAGTTTATCACGAGACGCGGGTCACAGGAGCCTGCAGCCCCCTTGTTAGCGTCGTTCCCGTGTGCTGCTCGCTGTCCAGATCTCCAACTCCAGTCCCGGGAGGAGGGTGGGGAGATGTCACCTCCACCAAAGGCGTGAGCTCAGAGGGTCATCGCAGACTTTGGCTGCCGTGTTACCAAGTTAGTCCACAGGCAAAGCCAAGCGGCCAAGAAGGGTACAGAAATTCCTTTTTGGCCACGGAGCTGTTGGGGCAGTCTCTGACCGAGTGTACGAAATGGGTCCCTTACGCCCCGAGCTGACTGTGAAGGTTTTCCACTCCCACTGTAACGCACGTGAACTTCATTCAGCTCTGCTTGAATCCACGCTAGCTTTCGTTATCCGGATAGGACCATAACTCACCTGCAGTCTCTGCCCCAGACCCTCCCACCTGTGCACAGACTGTGTGTCGGCTCCTTCCCACCACCAAGCTCTGAGGACGTGAGGTCCTGCTCAGCGTCAAACGTCCTCTACTTAATAAAGCTTCAGGTCTGTCCACCGGGACCGAGACACAACGAGCCTCAGACTAGAATAAGGTTTTAGTCAAAGATCTCACCTTGGCCTCAGTTATGTTTCAGCTCCAGACTCATGGAGGTGGACGGGCCCCAGGACACCTGAGCCAGCGGTGTCATGACCGACCTGAAGCCCTGATCCATGCCCCCTCCCTCAGCCCCAGCCCATCATAGAGCTGCAGCCCGCCCCCCGCACAACCGTGATTCATGATTTCCCCCTTATGGACTGTAGCCACTAGAGGCCATCAGGGAGCCACGTTGTGGCGCGCACCAGCTCTCTCGTGTCTCTGGCCTTGGCGCCAAGTCCTTCTAGAAACCTTCCCTTTCCTTGCTGTCACCTCCTGCTCCTGTCTTGTCTGACTCGGCCACGTGCAGGCCGGCGGGCCCCAAGCCTATGGCTGCGCTCCCTTCCTGGTTGGGGGTCTTGTTCCCAGCCCTCCAAGCTCCCTCTGGGGGCTCCTCCGAGCTGGGGGGAGCGCTCTGACCTCAGCGCTGCCCCTTCCCGCCGTGGGGATTCACTGCTCCTGCGTGCAGAAGCCGCGACAAGGGGGGCATTTCACCGCCACGGAGGCCACAGGCCATCCTCCCGCTGACTGTGCTCATTTAATTATTTAAAAATGAAACGTTTATACTACATGAATGTTGTAAAAACTTTACATAAAACGATCTCTGTGCATCCTACACCTACAAGGTAACCATTATGTATTTTCAGACTTTAAGTGTACATGTAAATATGCACTTTAATATAAATGGGACCATTCTGTACATCGTGTGATAAGAATACCAACACTTTATGTGTCATGTAAGCTCCAAATGTCCCCGCCTTAATTTGCTCTTTGCATTTTAACTTTGTTTATGGTATTATTATTATTATTATTATTATTTGGCCACATAGCATTTGTGGTATTATGTAGCCAAATCTGACAGCCTTTTCTTTTATGACTTGTGAGTTCAATAGATATTTTAAAACTCACTCAGTTTTGTAGGATTTTTAAAAATGTTTGTTTCTTTCTATGTATAAAGTTCATCTAGCTGGGATCTATTTCTAAGCAGACTAGAAGGCAGGGAGTTAGCTTTTTTCCCCAAAAGAAGGTACTAAATTAAAATGAAAAGTTGGGGACTTTTCTCAACCTCCTCCACGGACCTCAGGTAGATTCCTGCTAGCTGTTAACAGTAGTCACACAGATCATGAAATCCGACGTCTCTGTAGGGATCGGTCAGTGACAGAGCTTGTGTGCACAGCACAGCCGCCAAGAGAAAGACTGACTCAAACTAGCTTACGCGACTCACTTATCAGAAAAGACGAGATGCGTCCTGTGGGCCTTGGACAGGGCTTGATTCAGAAGTTCAGTCCTTTCACCGGCCCTCGTCCCTGCTTGAGGCTGATAGTCATTAGGGTCACACAAGGATGCCTAGCAAGGCCCAGGGGTTACACGCCGTCTGGTTCTTGTCCCCGGCAAAGCGAGGGTGTTCTTGTGGTGAGGGAGTTTCTTCCCCAGGTCCCATAACAAATTCCCCCCGCTCCTTCCATTCGTGGCGTCCAGGAAAGGACAGACGTTCTGTTTATGGCCGTTCAGTGTGATCCCACCCTGGAGCAGGGGGCAGGGCCATGGGGGCGGTGATGGGATGCATCGGGGAAAGGTGAGTTTCCATCCAAAAACCCCACAAAATGCACGAACACTGGGACTGCCTGGCCCAGGGGCAGGGGGAGGAAGGCACAACGCTCACATCAGCCCAGGGCCCACCACACGTACATTGTCCTGCTGGTACGTACATGGACCCTGTGAGGTGGGGACACACTCACGTCCCTGAGGACAGGACGCTAAGTGACGTTCCACCGTGGTGGCGCCCAGGACCGGAAGTGAGGGCGTTCCGCTTCAGCCTGGGTGTTCCCGCGGAGGGGCGTGGTGCGCGGCCGTCGCCCGGGCGGCTCGGTGGGCAGCAGGGCCGCGGGAGGGGGGGGGGCGGTGTCCGGGGGAGGGGGCGGCTGCACAATCGGGGCGGCCCTCGCTGTAGGTGACTGAGCGTCCCGGTACTTCCGGGGCTTTGTGAAATGTGTCTCCATGGGGTGGGGGCGTGGGGAGCGGTGACCTCGCAGCGCATGTCCCCGGTGGTCGGCGGCGGCTCCACATCACTGCGTTTCTGAGCGCGTGCCCAGCGGGCTGGTTGGCCACCCAGCCCGCCCTGCAGCCGAGACGGGTCGGCGGGGAGCAGAGGGGCCCCAAGGGGGCTCCCCACGGAAGGGGGGGGAAAGGGGG
>PVJL010018769.1:0-15221 GCA_004026885.1 Lyroderma lyra | reverse complement strand
CGCACACACACGCACGCACACACACGCGCACACGCGCACTCACACACGCACACACACGCACACACGCACACACACGCGCGCGCACACACACGCGCACACACGCGCGCACACATGCACGCACACACACGCACACACACACGCACATGCACACGCACTCCAACACAGGCAGCCAGACATCTGCCACAGGAGACTGCAGCCATCGCACTGCGACCGCACAGGCATCCCCCCACGCCGTGGAGTGTCTATGAAGACAAGGAGGCTCGGAGGTGGGTCCGGCTCGGCCATGAGTGCCCCCACCTGAGGCCTGACACTTCATTTCTTTGGCCTCCGGTGCCCTTCCGCCCCACTGTCAGTGGCCTGTGCTGTTTTTAGAGCACGATGACTTTTCCAGACCACCTGTAATAGGCATGTCCAACCTGCAGCCCAGGACGGCTCTGAATGCTCATCAGCTATCGTCCAGGGTGGGTATGTTATGTGTGGCCCAGGGAAGCCAGCGGGTTGGACCCTGCTGACTATACCTTAACACCTAGGCCACACCAGGACCATCTCTTCACAGGAGGCAGGATACAGACTTGGGGAGCAGAGGAGAGCGCCTCGGCCTCTGTAGGGGCGAAATGTCTGGCCTCGGCCACCCAACACCAAGACCGTGAACTAGCTTTATTTCCTCCCTTTGTTTATAAAGATGCATGTTTCGGTTTCTCAAACAAGCGGCAGTTTACTTACTCCGCGCGTCCCGGGCCACCCGCAGGTGGCATCTCCCTAACACGGTCCGCTCTTTATCCAGAACCCATTTCTGGCTCCTTTTCCACCAACCCATCCCTCCCTCCTCTGAGTTCACAGCACTTGCTGTTCGAACTTCTCACCTGGCGCCCGTCTGAGGCTGCCTATTATGGGTAGGTAGTTTGTTATGTTTCCTCTCAGCTAGATTGTTCTGTTTGTCACACGGTAATGAAGTGCTTCATTCTGAATTAATGTGGAGTGCTTTTTTTTTTCTTTTTTAACCACAAATACACTTGATCTGCTATTTATTTTAATGCACTAGTTTTGTTTTGGGTCGCATTTTCACAGTATGCTTTGCTTCATTCCTAGTACTTTCAAACTTTTCTGTATCTGTCTTGTAGAGGCGTGAAAGGGTTTGACAAAGGATGAGGAGGTGGGGAACAGGGAGAGAAATTAACTGTTCCCCTCCAGCTCGTACATCACCATCGCCACCAACACACGCACGCACACACTCACGTTAGGCAGGCAGCCAGACGTCTGCCAAAACAGAACATGGCCAGAACACTGAGGCAAAAAGAAGAAGCTATGTTTTAGGTGATTCTCCTAAACTGCGTACTTTTTAGACCCAAACTTGGAAATTCTGTCTTCAAAAAAGCGAGTTTCATCAATTCCTGTTCACTGTGATGGCTGACATGTTTGAATTCGTTTCTGTCATCTGGTTTTGCATTTGATAATTGTTTGGAGAGAAATTGCTCCGTGGCCGGCTCATGCATCTGCATGACTGTCTGGGTCTGCCAAGAGTGTGAGGTTCTGACTGCCCGTTACCTGGGTCATTTCTTGGGGTTGTGTTTGCACCAAGAAATCTTGCAGAATGAGGTCATGTCTCCCTTGGAAACATAGAACAGGCTCCCTACGTGCCAAGAGATAAATTTCCCCAAGAGCAGTGTTCCTCAGATGCAACACAAGCACACTGCACGTGCAACACCCGGGCCCTTCTGTGTCACCCTCCGTGGGACTTAGGGACAACAAGGAACTGAAGCACACACGAAGCTCATAGTGGTTGCTGTGCATGACTACTAAAGTCCTTCGTCTCTGAACCAGGAGTCTCGTGTCTTCGGATAGCATCTTTGACCCAATAACAGGCTAATTTATTAGCTTGTGAGTAGGATAAATGAATAATAATAATTACCTAATGATAATTACTATAGTTATTTTCTCCTTATTTCCTCCTATCATGCCTTCTATTGGGGTGATCCAGCCTTATTTTCTATTTAGTCTCTCCTGCTTTGAAAGTTATGTATTATAGTTCTCTTCCTTTAATGATTACGCTTAAATAACTACTTAAAAAGAAAAAACACTTAAGTTTAACAAGTTTAAAGTCAACCAATAGCTCTATCCCCTCTCAGCACAGTAAGTTGCCTCCCCACGCCCACCTCACTCCCAGGTCTATACTACTTATTGTTAGCCAACATTTTAATTCCGCCTTGTTTTTGATCTACATTGTTTCTGTGGTTAGAGTCACTCCTCAGTTAGATTTCCCCAAAAGTTTATCTTTTGTTATTTTTCTCACCATGGCTCCGAGCTTTTGACTCCTTCCATCCATTTCGGTTTCCATCTCACTGAATTATATCCTGTAGTTGTTCTTTCCACTAGGATCTCTGGGTAAGAAATTCTCCTGGGCTTTGTTTGTATTAAAAACTCCTTCCCCTTCATTTCTGAATGGCGGCTCACTTAGGATTTCAATGTTAGAGTGCTAGTTATTATCCTACAGCAACTTGAAGACGTGTTTCCTATCATGATCTATTTTTGCTGCTAATAAGTCTGCATTTAGTTGAATTGTCATTGCTTTGTATAATCTGACTTTTACTTCTGGGAGCTTTTCCAGATTTTTCTCTTTATTTATTTATCTTTTTTAATTTTCTGTAATGTATCTACAAAGTGTCTAGATAGGCACTCATTTTTAATTTTTATTCACGGGAATGGAAATTCTTTAATTTAAGAATTGAAGTGTTTTTTGAATTCCAGAAAATTCTCAGGCGATACCTTTACAGATAGTACCTCTCTCACATACTCTCTGTTCTCTCCATCTGGCACTTGACAAGCTGTATTTTGATTACATAACTGCTAGCTCTTGTTCATAGTTTCCATTTAAAATTCTGGGTGACAGTCTCAAATTATCTTCTAGGTCATTATTATTTTCTTTAGCTATGTCTAATGTACTGCTTTACACATCTACTAAAGTTTTTACTGCAGTGCACATCGTATGCACCATCCTGTTGTATAGAAAACACCCAAACGTTGGCACTATTCAATCCATGGACAATGGGAGTGTGGGAGTGTGCGCCGTTTCTGTTTTCTTTTCTTGATTTCTATTTCCTGTAGTCAACATTTATTTCTTATATAATGGGTGACAAATACGAATTTAAGTTAAAATTTGGTAAAACCCCCAAATACCAAAAAAGTAAACCATCTTAGACGTCCCCTTGTGTTCCTCCTTCCCCAGGACCCTTGCAGGTTCTCTCACTGTCTCTAAGGAGCTGCCGGCCTAAGTCCACACCCAGGTGGTTCTTTCTGAGCAGTTCATGACAGCCGCCCTTCTTCCTGCCACTAGAGGGGGCTCCTGAGCACTGGTCCTTTGTCTTGATGGCTCCTTGGCCCATGTTCCCATGGGAGCCCCCAAGGAAAGATGGTCCCGGGGTATTCCATGCCTAGAGGCCCCCTTCAGTTTCCACGCCCACCCTAGTTGCACCCCACATGCTCCCTGGGGGCACAGTGCTGTGCCAGGCTGCTGTCTGGCAGGGCTTCTGCCCCCAACCATGTGCTGTGCACAAACCTGCTCTTTTCCACCACCAGGGGCTATTCCTCATGAGTCCGTGTTCTTGCTTTCTTTAGGATGTTTTCCTGGACCCTCATTGCTTCTCCCTCTCTATTCTATCTTTAACAGGTCTCCCTGACTTTGAATTTCAGGAAGCAGTGATTGGGGGGGTTCTGCCCTCCCCACCCAGAAAACCCTTTGGGAAACAAAGTCACCTGCTCCAGGACCAGCTTTTCCAGTTCCGGTAGAGGCATCCTTGCTTGGGTCCAAGGAGATGCTTTCATACTCTGACTGCAGAAAGATGGCTTCCTACCATTCACACAATTGTCATTAAAGCTAACTCAGGTCACCCTCTGCCGGATAAAGGAGGACAGCATCTCTCACATGTGTAACTGGCTCACCAGTGTAAGGACTGGAACAGTAGAGCTGGGGTTCCCGGCTAGAATCTCACCCCACCCGGCCCTCAGCATCACCTACTCGGTGCAGGCTAACGAGCTATGTGAAAGTTGGTGGCTTAGATTCTCCCTATGGCAATGTCCTCTTTTCCCTAGCTCCAATTTGGGCTGCTTTTGCTCCCTGAAGACTCCTCCAAGCAGAGATCAATTAAAAGTAGGGGTATGGACCACAGGAAGGACCAGGGAAAGTGGGGTGTGGGAAGCCCTGGAATTCCTTTGTCTGAAGAGGCATGCTTTTTCCTCATCTCTCTCCACTCCCACCCTTAATTCTTGCCTCTGGAAGTTAGGGAGACACTGAGCAGGTGGCCGTGGCTGGTGCCTGGGCTGGTGATGGCAGGCTGGGTGGGAAGATGCCTGGTAGCATATGGGCCAAGGGAACACATGGCCCCGAGTTCCTGGGGACAGGAGGGGAACAGGCGAGAGCAGATGAACTGCTAAGCAACAGGGTTGGTGATTTCAGCCAGAAAACTTGCCAGTGATAAGAAATAAGGGAAGGCAGCCAGTGGGGGAGCGTGAGAAGGGAGGCCAGGCACCGGGTCGCCCATCTCTACACAGCGCTGCCTCTTTAATTTCTTTTAAACATAAA
The DNA here is from genome assembly GCA_004026885.1 of Lyroderma lyra. Taxonomy (NCBI): domain Eukaryota; kingdom Metazoa; phylum Chordata; class Mammalia; order Chiroptera; family Megadermatidae; genus Lyroderma; species Lyroderma lyra. Next base: position 10,645 of record PVJL010018769.1, on the reverse strand, counting down.
ACAGTCTCCTCTCTGTGGGGAGCTTTGGCTTTTCCCAACTTGCAGAGCTGAAAACAATAGTAAGCCATCAGCGCACATGCCCACTCTTTCTAGAAGATGTTTGCAAAGTTTCTCACACTCACCTTTAAACGATTTCTGAGCGGCAGGAAGTACCATGGCTGAACTTAAACACAGATCGACGTACAGAGAACAAGAGCTGTTTCGGAGTTTTAAAAATAGCACAGGAAGAAGCACACTAGCGTGTTAACTGTGGTTGCCTCCAGGTGATGGGATTACGGGTGATTTTTTTCCCCTTCATACTTTTGTTGTTTTAATGATGTGCACATGCTGTTATACAATTTAAAAATGCTATTCATTATCCAGTCATCTGTCGCAGGGACCTTTGGTTGTTTCCATGTTTTGGCCACTGTGAACAGCGCTGCAATGCACATTGGGGTACATAAGTCTTTGTGGACAAAGGTTTTCAGGTATTTTGGGTGATCCCCAGAAGGGGGATTGCTGGGTCAAATGGTAGCTCCATTCCCAATTTTCTGAGGAACCCCCACACTGCCTTCCACAGTGGCTGTACCAGTTTGCACTCCCACCAGCAGTGTACCAGAGTCCCTTTTTCTCCACATCCTCTCCAGCACTTGTTATTCCTTGTCTTGTTGATAATAGCCATTCTCACAGGTGTGAGGTGATATCTCATTGTGGTTTTGATTTGCATTTCCCTGATAGCTAATGAGGATGAGCATTTTTTCATATGTCTGCTGGCCATTTGTATTTCTTCGTGGGAGAAGTCTCTGTTTAGTTCTTCTGCCCACTTTTCAATTGGGTTGTTTGTTTTTTTGTTGTTAAGTCTTATTAGTTCTTTATATATTTTAGATATTAGACCCTTATGTGATGCGTTATTTGGAAATATTTTCTCCCATTCAGTTGGCTGTCTCTTTGCCTTGTTGATGGTTTCTTTTGCTGTGGTATATATACACAATGGAATATTACTCAGCTGTAAGAAAAGATGAAATATTGCCATTTACAACAAAATGGATGGACCTGGAGATCATCATGGTTAGTGCAATAAGCCAGACAGAAAGAACAAAGAACTGTATGACCTCACTCATATGCGCAATATAAAAACTGAAAGCAACAAAGAGAAAAGAAATGAACAAACAAACAAACAACCCATGGACACAATCAATAATTTAATGTTTATGTGGGAACGAGTGGGTTAGGGAGGGGAGACAGGGGAGGGGGTGGGAGAGGAGGGAAGGGAAGCTAAATATAAGGTGATGGAAAGAGAAGTCACATTAGGTGGTGAACTTATTACACAACAAGTTGACAGTGCACTGTAGAATTGTATGCCTGAAACCTATGTCATCCTTGCTAACAGATGTCACCCCAATGAGTCTAACAATAAAAATGAATTTTAAAAAGATGCTATTCAGAAACATAGATGAAGACAACATGGATTCATAAAAGAGGAATGCCTGTGGAGTGGTGTTTCCAGAACCTACCATGTGACAGAATCTAGGGTCAAGCGTTATCATTATTTGATGTGACCATCACAAGCATCCTGCAATATTGATTGTGCCCCCTGTACAGATGAAGAAACTGAGACTCAAGGAAGTGAATTAGCTTGCCCAAAGTGACACAAATAGTAACTGGCAAAGTGAGATTTCAACCCAGGCCTGTCTATCAGGAGACGGTGCATGCAAGTGGCAGGAGGCGTCCACACAAGTCCCTGCTGGGTGCTTCTTCATGTACAACCAGCTTCACGTTAAAAAGCCCAGAGCAAAGAATCAAAGTGCCAAGGCTCCGAGTGGGAACAAGCCTGGTGTGTTTGAGGAAGGGCCAGGAGACTAGGGCAGCTGGACAGAAGGGCGGGGTGAATGGGAGGAAAGGAAGCCAGGGGCAGTGGGTCAGACCCTGCAAAGCCTCAGGGGCCTCGGGGCATAATATGAAAAAACACATAGTTGATGCTCCTGCTGACATGCCCAAGGCTCAGCATGGCTGCCTCAACCCCAAGGTTTTCATGATCTTTCAGCATAAATTCCCACCAACTAGAAAGTTCTTCTGCATCTGTTAGTGCAAATTCCCAAGAGAGGGAGACTAGTCGGCTGAACCCAGCCTGGACAGGCTGGTCAGGCAGTGATGGACATCCTGAGAGGGGAAACTCAAATGGGACCTGGATAATGAACAGGATCCAGGTCATCAATCAGAGCCAGAATCAAGTCAACAGGAGAAAGTATCTCCTTCCATTCTCCATGTTGCTGTCCCTGGACATTACTTGCTAGGCGGGCCATTGGAAAGGGGCAGAAGGTCCCCTGTACATTGTTTGTGGACAGTCTGATTGTAATGAATGGTGAGAGTAAGCCCGGAGAAAACACCTGCATTTGTTGGTCTCCTTGAAATTCCAAGAAGGATAAAAACACACCTTGATGGATGTGAAAGATTCAGAATCTAGATTGGCTACATCTCTCTTCCCATCTCACCCCACCCCCGCCTGCCAAAAAACAAAACAAAACAAACAAAAAAAACCCAAAAAACTTTTCCTGCTTTGTACCACCTGGTCTCTAGAAAGCCTTCTTTTGAGTTTCTTCATGTAGCACATAGTTATTTTCTAAGCACCATGGACTGAGTTCTCGTTCTAATTTTCTCCTCTAGGAGATGGCACATTTTCTGTCTCTTCTATTGACCCTCAGGAGCCTGTGATTTCTAAAATAAGAGACAATCTCCCAGCACAGAGCACGAGGTTTGTAAAAGTCATGCACCAAGCTAAGCCATTACTACAATCCCTGGACCCACGCCAGGATAAGGCATCTCTATCCTGGTCCCCACAGGGGAGAGAGAGAGGGAGGGAGGGAGGGAGGGGGAGAAATGAGTGGGCTGTCCCCCTCCCTCCCTGGAGCCCCGACCCCAGCCAGGCTGTCCTAGATCTCCCTCCAGCAGTCCGTAAATCCATCACTTGACATTCTGGTCTTTACTGGGTGTCAATTTCCTACTGTCAGAAAGTTCCACTTGCTCTGTGATCAGGTTCACGCCTCCTTTGGTGGAAGGAGAAGGAGTCAAATCTCAGAAACAGCCTTCCGCATTCCTCTTTTTTTAATGCACCAGCCATTGTCTCTGTTTCTGCTTTCTCCCTTCCCCAAGCAGAGCCGAGATGCATATTCATGGCAATGAAGAGCAAAACGCAAGAACCCAAGGTAAGTCCTGCCATCTGGTTTAAACAGTGGTTGTGCTGCCCACCTGGGTGCTGAACCTAACCCACTGATCTCAATGATTTCATGGAGTCACGCCCAGACATCCGATGCCAAGCTGCTGTGTGAGGAGCCGAATTATAGGATGAGGACGTAGAGAGGACAGCTGTGTACAGCACTGGACAGGTATGTGACCCTTGACTTACAGAAGAACCCGGAAGCTTAGGGAACTCAAATCTGTTATCATGGGTGTTAAGCCTACAGCGCTTTGCCCTGGAGAGAGACACAATCTTTATTATACTGGACAACAAATGAACCTGCCTTCTTCTCTACAAGGAAAAACCCATCTCTGTCTTGCAAAGAGCTTCGCTATACAAAGATCCTTAGAAAGATAGCGCAGAACAAGCACAGTCAGTGCCACTGCTCACAAATACAGACACACAAGAGCCCCTTTGAAAGCCATCTCTCAAAAATGGTCACCCACAGTTCAATTTCCCTGGAAAAATCGCTCCCAGGGAAGCCAGTTCATAGTAGTGGGAGACTGTCAGCGTGAGCAGGTGGGATCGAACACATAACCCGGTTATGTGAGTGGAAAACCGAACACCGACCTACAGGTGCAGTGTTTACCATTTGTGTCTGATAAGCAGGCAGCCGGGTAGCAACTATAAACACCAGGAAGCACCGGTCAGGTAAACCTCTCAAGGGTTACGTGTGATCGTGGGGCCTACATACTATGTCACTTGATATGGTCCCACAGATCCCTGAAGCTGTATTCATGTTTTCCCTCTCTATTCTTCAGGTAGATCATTTCTGTTGCTGTATCTTCAAGTTCAATAACCCTTTCCCCTTGTAAGCCCATCCAGTGGGTTTTCTGAACCAGACAGTATAGTTTAGTTCTAATGGTTCCATTTGGTTCTTTTTCTTCTTTTCAGTTTTTTTCTCTTCTGAGATTCCCCATCTGTTCCTGCTAGTAGTATTTTACTTCAAGTTCTTACACATACTAGTGATGGCTTTGTCAACAACCTTGAGGCTAATTCCAACACCTGGGTCACCTTAGGTTGTTTTTCTGTGCACTGCTTTTTCTCTTGAATGTTTCCTCCACATTTAATTGCTTTTTTATCCTGTACTGGGCATTGCGAACCATGTGTTGTACAGACTCGACTCTCATGCTAGCTGATTGGACCCTCAGAATCCAAACTCTGTCTGTCCTGTAGCCTCTGCTCAGTTCTTCCACTGTGTAGCTTTGCTTTTTGCTAGGCTCCTTGGAGTCTCCCCACACACTGTGGAGGCCCCTTCATGGAGCCTCTGAGGACTTGGTCAAAGTTTATATGCAGATTTGAGGCTCCTTCCTGTGTGGTCCCCTCCTTTCTGAGAGTTCCACTCTCACTTTGCAGTTGCTCTGGCTGCCCTGACCTCTGTCTCCTGACTCTGCCAGCCAGCCAGTAGTTCCCGGGCTTTCTCCTAGAGTTCCCACTGTCCCAGCTGGAGTGTCCCCAGGGCAAAAACTGGAATGTGAATCTCCCAAGTGCAGTTCCCTGAAGTTCCCAGGATCTATTTTCCACTAGCATGTCTGCTTTTGTTCATTCTCCAGTGCCTTCCAAAAGCTCTTATTTCTACTTTGTGCAGAATTTACCATTAATAATCTGTGCGAAGGGTAGTCTACTACAAGCTACTTCCATTACAAGCAAGTGAAACTACCACACAAACTGTTTTATAATCTGCTTCTCCTACGCTGTGCTTTTAAAATGCTGTATGTCATTCCATCATATTGGCCATGCCATTGAACCAAAAACTTCATGTAACACTTAGCTATCGGTAGACCTTTAAGATGTTTCCAACTTTTGATGTAATAAAAGTAGTATTCTCTCACTGCAAGAGTTGCACAACATAATGCATTTCATTTGCAGCAAGAAATATATGTTGGTACTTCTTTTTGTTTCAATTTAGCTCATCATTTAATACATCTATTTGATATGTTTTTTAGTGTACATAATATATTATTAATACACTACCAATAAATAATATATAAAACATGTATTAATATATTGGAGGCTGTGCTCAATTTTACTTAATTCATTTTTACAAATGGAGTATAAGATTTTAAAAGTTTAGAAGCTACAGTTCTGAATGCTTTAAAGAATGTGTATATATTCATAAATACATAATACAATAACACAGCCTATGAGGGTTGTCCAGAAAACATCCAGCCGCGTCATATGAAAAACAGAGGCACTTACGGCTGGATTTTTTCCGGATGACCCTCGTGTGTGTACATAAATACATATATAAATATAAACATTTTATATAAAATATTTTGGCACAATACTGATTATTTCTATAAGATGATGACACAGAAGTAGAATTGCTGAGTCAAATGGCATGCACATAATTTTTATGTAGTTTTGTCAATACTCATTTTGTCAGTTCCATACACGAGTCTTCCAGAAGGACTGTACCAGTTCACCCTCACAGCAGAACAAAACAACACAAGAACACCATTCTTTCCCACGGCCTGCTAACACTGACTGTAGTTAATAAAGTGGTTTTTTCCCATCTTAAAAAACGTTTTATTGATGAATAACAATATTTTGTTTTAATGAAAATATCTTCCTTTACTCACAGAATTGAGCATTTTTCCAAAATTTACAATATTGAACCTTTTTCCATTCTGTTTATGTTTTTCTTTTTCTATTAAGATGATTCATCTTTTATTTAAAAGTTAATTTGAAGAACTCTCTTTATAGTAAGTATACTCATGCTTTGTTTGATATGGATGTTACAAAAATATTTTTCAGTTTATCATTTTTCTCTTCATTTGTTGATGATATTTTCACATACACACAATACATTTATGTCATCAAATTTGTTAGTCATTTTCTTCCTGGTTTCTGCCTTTAGAATTATACTTAGAAAGTCATCCCACACCCTAAGATTATATAATCATACCACTATTCTCTCGTAGGACATTTACATTAAAGACTTTAATCCATCTGGAATTTATTATGATAAATTAAACAAGATAAAAATCTCACCATACACTAAAGTCTTATACATATATTTGGGACAGTTTCTGGGATTTCAAGGAAATCCACCCATCTGTTGAATTACTATGTCAGAATTACAATCCTCTAATTTTTACAGTTGTATGATACATTCTGACATTCCAAGAACAGCATTGACAAGCCAGAAAGCACTTAAAAGTGGAGTTAGAAGATCACTTCATATAATACATATTTTAAAAACTAACAATATTTAACTTTGAGAAGAGAAGATTCAATTCCTACCTAAGTAGGAATTCAATGAATAATCTAAGGGGGTCACCTTGTAGTGATTTTTTAAATCATTAAGGATCTGGTATATGGATTGAGGTAGATCTGGGTGTGGCTCTAGAGAAAAGAACTAGGACTAATGGGTAGAAATTACTAGAGAAAAATTTGAGCTCAATAAGGGACTTTTCCTAACAACCCCAGTTGTTCAGCAAGAGAACAGGCTGTCTCTGAGGAGGGTGGGGTCAGAGCAGTTAGCTGCTCCTCACTGACAAAGTGAAAAAGAAGGTCTTAATAACTAATTTGTGAAGGCTACAATGAAAGGGACAACTACAGCAAGTAAGGGCTGGGGCACAGGAAGGACATCAAAACTGTAAAATGCTGGCATCTGTGACCTTACTAATCTAACCAACAGTGTTATCACTCTACTGACATCAAGGCTTAACCACTGAGGAACCGGCACTGAGCGACCCCCAAGGCAACACCCCTGAGCCATTGGAAGCTGTGGACCCTTGGAAGCTGTGGTTCACTTTTTCTTTATCTGTGAGGTGGTGGGTACAGGGTGGGAGCTGGGCTGTAGGATATAAAGAGAAGAGAAATTTAATAGATCCTCCTACAACCCTAGTTTTTGTTTATGGGGGGGCAGACTCAATGTATCCTGGGGTAAAATGGGGGTAGTTCCCCAAACAACAAGGAAAAATAGTGGCCCCAGAATCCCAGGGCCTCATTTGTATCCTACGTCTGCAGACACCAAAGCACTGAGCAAAGGTATGCTCTGTCCCCCTTCACCTGCATGGGGTGTGGGGAAGGCCATCCTTTCATGCCTCAATAACATGTTCTCACCCCCCAGAGCTGTCCTGTTCAAATGCAGTGATTCATCTATTATTCACCCCCTGGCTTTGGGACACAAGCTGTCTCCACCGTGCTAAGAAGAGAGGCAGAGCTTTGAAGCAGCCCTCTTGGGGCTGGCTCCCCTTGAAAGTCAGCAGTAGCCCAGAACAGGGGAGCAAAGGTGGTGTCCTTCTTGGGCTCCACCAATCCCCATGTAGGAGGTCTGTCTCAGAGCTGAAGACATCAGCTCAGCAGGTGTCCAGTTACCTAAGGCTATCGCTGGGCTGACCAGACATCCCGTTTGAAACAGGACAGAAAACAACGGTACCACCCCGTTTCAAACAGGACATCTGGTCAGCCTACTGACACCTGGAATGTAGCCCAGTGAGACTAGGCTGACCAGATGTCCTGTTTGAAATGAGACGGTACCATTGTTTTCTGTCCCGTTGCAAAAGGGACATCTGGTCAGCCTACTACCACCTTCTGTTGTGACTTCATTAAAGGCACAGGTAGACGGGGAAACACCACAGTCCATCATCAACGTAGCCTTCTAGGGTAAAGACAAATACTTGGTGGGCCCAGGACACGAGGCAGAAAGTAGGCCCTCCAAGATGCTGCAAACTATCAAGATGGATGTAATTAAGCACTAAAATATGAAGAGAAGAGTATGTGGGCCTTATAACCATAATGCCCAGTGAAAAAAAGCCAGACACAAAAGAATTGTGTATTAATCCATTTTTATAACATTTTAAAACAACCAGACTCATTTATGATGCTGAAATCAAGGTCATGGTTATTCTTTGGGGAGAGGTGATGGTATATACCTGGAGGGAGGCCCGTGGGGCTTCTGGGATGCTGGTGATGTTCTGTTTATTCGTCTACATGCTGGTTATTTGGGTGTACTCAATTTGTGAAAATTCATTGAGCTGTACACTTACGGTATATGTTACATGCTTCAATACAAAACTCAGAACAAGAGGAAGGTGGTAGCTTTGCACGCCTTAGCCCTGTTCCCAGGGCTCACACACGGCTCTGCCATTTAATTCTCCTCCAAACCGAGTGTAGTAAGTGACGCTTGTTGCCTGTTGTCAGTGGAAGAGGTCGAAGCACTGAGAGAGGATGTGGCATCACACGGCTGGCAAGTCTGATCCAATCTGGGTCCTAGGCTCGAATATTTACAACATAGAGAACAGTGTGGTACCCCAAAACTCCGGAAAGGAGGAATTCAGACCCTCTCCAGGCTAAAGAACTGGAATCCGTGACCCGAAGGAGGTCTTGGCAGTCGGGGGGCCAGCAGGTCCTGAGTTACTCAGAGGTGGATGCCTGTGGGACACTAGAAATTCATTTTCGGGGTCCATCATCCTCAGACTATGGGGATACCTCTAGCTAGAGCTTCTGCTGGGTCACAGTGTTTCACAGATTCCCCCCAAGGCCAGACTATGGAAGGGCAGTGGGGGGAGGAGGTGCAGAAAACGCAGGTGGCCTGTCCCAGTTCAGACCCTTCATCAGATCAGTCAAGTGGAAACATGGCCTCAGACAAAATTAAATGATGCTTCTTCATGCCCTGGTGGACCGGTCCTTGCCCCAGGCCTCAGAACCGGTTCCAGTGACTGGTTCTGCCATTAAGCATCTGTTCTCACCTCCCTGGGCTGTTTTCTTCATCCACCAAATAAGAAGTTTGAAAGAGGTTTTCTCTCCATCCTGTTCAGGCCAGGCGTATGACCCAAAATACTGGGGTTCAGGTTTCTGCCTGGCAAGAGATTCTGACGTCAGATTTGAACACTGGACTCAGAGTCGGGAACCTGAGTTCGAGTTTTGAGTCAAAAGTGGTACTTGGTCATGTCTTTGAGCCTCAGCTTCCTATTCTGTCACATGGGAAGAAGGTGCCCTTAGAGGATTGTTACCAAGGTTCAGAGAACTAATAAGTGGTTCTCAAACTTGACCTTGGCCACAGAATCGCACGGAGGGGCTATCACAACACAGGTTGCAGGGCCCTAAATCCGAGTCTTTTTCACTTGGGAGGCCTGGAATGGAGGCCAAGAATTTGCATTTCTGTCACAGTCCCAGGTGACACTGATGCGGCTGGTCCTAGGCTCACACTTTGAGGACCCCGGAGTTCATGTATTTAAAAGCTCAGGGTAGAGTATGAATCGAAGATGTTTTGACTCCATCTAAGTGAGAAATGGTTCCTCAGTGCTGAAACACAGCCATAAAGATGGTTTCTGTTCTTACCTGACAAGCAGGCTGTACAGCAGATGTCCCCAGGCTCCGCAGCCTGCAGCTTCTGTTGGGGCGATGACAACATCGATAACCATACGTATCATCTCATAGCTCCTGGCCTACAAGTGCTGGACCAGATATGTAAGGGACTCTCCCTATGTCCACACGTGGACCCCATGCTACAAGGTTTTCTCCTTGTTGACGTTCCTCCTTGCTACACCCCAGAGCACTCCGAAGTGGTCCCTTGTCCCTTGTGCCGGTATATTCTGGAAGGTATTGCCTTCCTGGCCAGGGCCCACCTCTCCCTGATCTGCAGCTTCAATGCCCTGAAGATGGCAGAACAGCTACCTTCCCTCCAGCCCTCGCAGGGATACCATTCCTCAGGACAAGCAGCTTCCGCCCTCTCTTCAGCTCTGTTGGCCTTTGTCGCCTGAACCCTGCTGTGGCCATGCATGACAAAAGCAGTGTGCTTGACATCGGATACTCGTGTCCCATTCCTAGAACTCAGGTGTGAAGGCCCGTGTCTACCGGTTCTGAGTAGAATTTCTAAGCCGGAGCTGCAGCACAGCCCAACCCCGGGGGGCCTTACGTTCCAGAGTAAATCAAACTGGGGCTCGTGTTCGTGGAAGTCCCATCGGACCCACACAAGAAGGCAGAAGGGAAAGCTACTGCAGGTTTCCTTGTGAGCACCCCTCAGGGGAAACCCCAGCAAACGCAGCCCCTCTGTCCGTCCGTCCATCCAGTCCCTCATTCCAGGACGGAGTGGGAGCAAGCACCCACAAATGCCAGGGGTCCCTGGATGTTAAAGCCGCGCCCCCTCCCCAAGTCCGTGGCCAGGAAGAAACACGGGGCCAACTCGCAAATTAAAATTAATCTGGCCTTATGAACAATTTAACATTTGCAAGTAAAAACCCTGTACCTGGCCAGGTAGAACGCGCTCCCGGGCGTAACGCCCCAAACTCCCTAGGAAAAACATCTTTGGTTTTCATTTTTTAATTCCAACTTTTATATTTAGGCACTTTTTTTTGTATTATAAAGAAATTTTAGCATTTGTTTTTAGACATAACTCATGTGGAATATAAAACTAAAAGCAACCAAGAAACAAGACCAAGAAACATGGACACAGTCAATACGTCAGTGGTTACCTGAGTG